>VYYJ01001786.1:0-27057 GCA_021029165.1 Cyphoderus albinus
AAAACATTCCTACACATGAAATAAATAAGATTCTCTGAGTTGCTACTCCCATCTTTTATAATATGATAATGATCATGCCCAGTAAAGTTAACTAATTATCTCTCATATAACAAGCATTAAATGTTAAGTACAAATGTTGACACAACAAAGAATTCCATCATTTTTAATTTTAAACCAGAAGTTCCGGTACGGAAAGCTTCTGCACGTACTCAAATTAGAATGGGGTATACTAAATCAAGCCCCACGCTCCATGTAATAGTAGTAATACCCGGATGTCAGAGAATTATGCATGAAAAGTATTTGAATACACAACACCATCAAATCAATTAATTACTTGGGCATTTTTATTGTTTTGAGAATTTACCTCCGAAAATGCAAGTTTTGTTTTAGCATGGATTAATTTTACATATATTTGTTTGAGTTTAGTATTAAAATCTAACAATAAAATTGACATCGTTTATATGCCATTTGAAGTGGGAGCTTCATCAACAATGTTACAGCTGAACATGAACATTGCTTCATTTTACTTTTACTTTAAACCTTTTAAATTCTTTGTGTCAACGTCGATATAAATTCATATGAAGTTGTGCTAGTGAACAGTTTCTTTTAACCCAATCAAAGTAGCACCGCCCAACCCAAGTGGAAAACTACAGGAAATTGCTAATGAAGAAAATATTCTTAGTTATGTAAACGCTTACCAAAACTAGAACGAAGACGAAAAAGCCTTTCAAAATTCAATACATTTCGTGCCCATATTTTAAAGCAATGGTGGATGCACTTGATGCAACTAAAAATACTCAACGCTAAATCTATCAAATACAAAAAGACACAGTTGCAGTAGGTAGTCAATTTCATATATAGATGGTTCCTAATTTCTACCAAAAAGGCAGCTATTGGAATGACAATCAGTGAAAGCAGGACCAGCAATATTTGCTTTAACTGCTGTAAGGTTAAGGGTAGTGGCTCGTTACTTTCTGTGCTTAACAATTCGTCGGGCGATACATGTAACATGTTTTGGCATCGCCTTAAAGTCTTCTCCCAACAATCACTTCCAGGGCACGTATAATTTTGTTCGCTCCAATTCCACAGAATTTTTTTTAAATACTGGCAGTATTTCCTCCTAAATATATGCTTGAAATAAATTTTGTGAAATCCCGCTTGATCCAACAAATACAAGTAGTCCACAAAATATTCAGTTAAATACGTTCTTTGTAAAACCCATTTTGTATGTACCCGGAAACCCGAAATGGGTTGAGGGACGGAAGATAGAATTTTTGAAAAAACCGACATTAGTTGAAACCAAGATAAAAACCACTCAAAATTAATGACCGCCATTTTGTTGTAGGTGTCCCTGCCAATTTTGAATTTGAAATTGTTATCATTCTGGTCTTGGTTTTGAATATAAAACTCCTTCATCAATCCATTCCCACCCACTTCGAGAACGAAACGCATTGTTTCATTAAGCGCCACAACATCATTACTTAGTGAAGCGCTTCCTTCGTCGTGATGCATTTCATCCACTTCACGAAACATTTCTCTCACTACAGACACAATTGTTCGTCCATTGCCATTCAATTTTGAATCACTAGTGACTTTCAAGATTTCATTGTCAAGCACCAACTCTTCTAACGTCCGAGGCCACTGAATCTGCACACCTTCTGCAATGAACGTGTATAACATGCCCTTGTAACTGTTTCTTATTATCAACATAGCCAGCATCCAAACAAACCACCATCGAGGCACGTTTTCCAAGGATTGTTCAAACAACTCAGCAACCACGTTAAATAGATTTATTGTAGTGTTAGTAATCTTACTCGATACTAAAGTCAAAGCTATCAGAGCTGCAAGTGATATGAGTATCATATACCAACCGTGAATATCATAAGCCTTAATCAAAACGCTGGCGGTTACGCTGGGTCTAACTTGGTATACTATAAAAGTCAACATGTTATAGTTACTCAGTGGCGAAACAAATTCATATGGTCTATATTTGTGATTGTAAACCATGTTGTGACTGTATTTATTTAACAAACACATGCCAGTCGTAAATCCTATTTTGTTTTTGTTTTGTGTGTGCATGGGAGTTGATGTATACGTGAAATTCATTTTTCTCTGTATGATATCTACTACACATTGTGTCAGACTTGGTATAGTTACCCAAGTTCCAGTATCTCTACCAATAACACCGATTTGGCAAAATTCCGACTTAAATTCCGGTTTAAATTCAACGGTGTACAGAATTCCCCCTTCTACCTTGGAGTTGATTTTGCGCAATGTTTTCAATTTGTTTCGTTTGTTCCAAAATAACGGCTTCATCACATCACTTTGGGCACATGCTAGGCAAACTAAATGTGTTTGTGCCGTTCCATCCATCACATCAATAAAGAATACAGCCCCGCGCACAAAGTTTTCTATAATGTTAACAAAAACTCTAGATTGCAAACCAGTGTATTGTGAAGGTTTTCCTTTCCTAAATTCCACAAATACAAAATGATGGGCCCACTCATTTTTATGTAGGACCGGCAATGTAGTGGTAAGTAAATAAATCACTTCGGTATCAGTTTCCAAATTAGACTTTCGGTATAGCAAAACAGAGACCGAGCAACTTGAATATGTGGTAAAGTTGTCCAAACTTTTTCCCTGCTGTGTGTAACGAAAAGTAAAAGCAGTGCTGCGTTTACTCATTGCGTCTGCAATTGCTTCCACGTCAGCAGAAAATTCCTCGTAGTTGATTAATCCATTTTTAATATGATTATACTTTCTTAAATGTACGTATGATATATCACAATAATTTTCTGCGTACAACTCAAAAATTTTCTTCAATGTATTACTGACAGACTCCCTATTAACAGCTAAACACTGCAACTTTATTAATAATAAAACATATACGGCAACCGTAAAAATCATCTTTATCAAACTCATTTTAGCACCAGTTTGAAACGTCGATTTAAGTATTAGTAATATGCGATTTACTATTCCTGAGAAATATATTTTTTGTTAGTGAATAGTAATTTGTATTATATATATACTGTTGACTGTGTATGGGTAGAACAAAACACCAAGCATGTATATATATGTGTAGCCAAAAAAAGGTTTCTGTTGGAACTATACTATGTATAATATTCATCATTATATTGTTTACTCTTTGCTATTCGAAATTAAACTGCAGTTGTTTCGATCCAGGTAAAATGTTAAAACACATTAGTCAAATTAATGAAATGTAATAATTTACAAATTTACTGCATAACATGGAAACAATCTTAATGATTGGATTAAAATAACAGATCAGAAGCAAGATTATGCGATTATATCAGAATATCACGTAGCCCCGAAACAATGCTGAAAGAAAGCTCAAGCAATTGTGTTGTAAAAATTTAAAAAATAATTACATTGTTTACTCTTCCTTGTTTAAAATTAAACTGCAGCTATTACGCCACGTGCGGAACGATAAATAAAAATAAAAGCAAGTTATATGTAAAAATTCAAGATTTGTATAATATCGAGGTGAAAAGCTTTATTTGAATGCTATTCATCTAATTCACCCCGGCAATTTAATCTAATATATCATTACAGGTAATTATTAAAGAAACAAATAAATTCTGGGAACTATTGTCATTGCAAGTAAAGTAAAGGATTTAGTAATGGAGCAATATTACAATAAATATCTTGTTTAATTTTTTATTTGGAATTCCACCTACATATTATGGTAAGCGGAGAAAAGACAAACGAAAGCTTCAACACAACAATTGCTCCTTCTATTCAACGCGGATTATAAAGCCCATCATTGGTATCTATAATACTTTGTATATAAGAATTCTCTAGATTATAAAACAGCAAAACCATTCTCAATTAACTCTCAAATTGTTGAAACTGGTTATTTGCTTTTCTCTCTTTTGCTTTTTATTCAATGTTGTAAACCTAATTAATCACTTCAAATTTATATGTATTATCAAACTCAAACCCGAACCGAATACTGTACCTAGCTAAAAAAATATTTCCGATGGATTTAGTTAGTTAGTTAGTTTTTCTTAGTTAGCATCCACATGGCTATTCTGCTATCCGTAATTTTTTCCAGTTAGATAAGATATATTGTGTGGGTAGAACAAACAAGTTAACTAGAATAGAGCATAATACGGCATATATTAGGTAATATATTAGGTAAACAGGCTTTTGCTGGAGCTATACAATATTGTATAAGTAATTATTTTGTTTACTCCTTGCTATTTTAAATTAATTGATAGTTGATTCGGTAAAGATAAACTTAGATAGGAACTGTATTTTGTTAATGATATCTGATGTCCTGTTTGGCGATAGCATTTCCCACTGTGCTCTGTAGTTTGCTGCGCGAAAGCAACGTCTATAATGCATCTTATTTTTCACACAAAAGGAAAAGCATCTCGTGACCATACAATGTCCACGTCAGCGTATGAAACGGATCAATATTCGTATTTCTGCAGGCTGCTTAAATACATATATACATGTATATTTTTAGCTGCGGATTTTAATATCATTTCAAAGGCAGTAATAACTCTCTCTTACTTGAAAATAGATTTTTATATGAAAAGCTTCTCTGTTCCAGTTTGAATTCACGTGCATGCTTTCTCTCATTTCTCGGTGTACTGTGTATTATTATTTCTGTAATTAAATATTCACAGGCAACTGCTCGACGTTTTTGTTATGAAGACAATTTTGGATGCTATAATACTAATATTATTCATGCCCGTCTATAGTTTTTGTATCTGACGATGAGTAACTGGTTTTCATTTAAACTTAATAAAACAATTTTTTACTGGTTTTCATCCTATTCCTTGCACTGTTTCATTGCATTGGCGGAACTATCGACATGCAATAGCACTACCTTTCTTTGAAAAATCACCTGTAGATAGTACATATCGCGTTACGAGTAATGAACCTGCCTCTATTACCCTATTTTGCACACGTGAGTAACTTATTTCTCAGTGTTTGGAACAAAAGCAGTAACGACGCTGTCTTCAAGTGGGGGTGATACAATGCTTGTTTGTGTTCAATTTGACTTCGCATATAGATCTGATGTCTCAAATAAATTATCCACGGTGCATCCATATTCACCACAAATCCAATGGTACATTCTAAGAATTAGTATATCAAATACGTACTTTGATGTTGCCATTGCAGGCTTGCGCTCCCAGTAAAATACAAAACACACATTGCGTTTTACCACGTGCAAAATAAGGGAAAGTTAATTCAGCTTTTGCATTAAATTTCTTAACGTGTTTCACAGAATCAAGCAACTGATATCAATAAATAAAAACCGTTTAGCGGAAATTATTTAACAAGTCTTTGTGTTATCAAATTATCTCTACTTGCGTTAGCCTAAAATTGCATTATTGGGTGGCAAAACCGAAAATGGATTTTCTTAGGATTTGGCTTGTTGTGCTTTTAGTTGTGCATTTTGTCTTGGCGCAACAAGGTGTTGATGGAGAGGTTAGTTGCTGTCGTCTGCAACAACAATTATATAAACAATTATAAAATGTTTAGCTTACTAAATTTGCAGGAAACTTGAAATATGTCGTGTGAATATTTGTTTTTATTTACAGTCGGTCTCCAACCTCCCACCAAAACCACCTCGAAGAAAAGGATACCCAAAATACGACACAACCGATTCAGAGACTAACTAATTTGCAGCTTTTTATTCTCATAAATTAATCAAGACTTTTCTGATATGTAAACTTACAGCTATTGCACTTTGATTCATTTATTTCTGATTCATATTATTATAATTTTAAAAGAATGATGCATTCTTTAGTTAACTACATTTCTTTTACTACATTTCAATGACGCTATGCTCAACTTCGTGACAATGCACCCATTCACATTCTAAAAGTCTTATTAAAATTATATCTGCAGCATATTTTAAAATAATAAATAACAACTATCAATGAAAAATGGGAGTTTCACGAAATTGGCAGTTTTGCACCAACATTTATTTGCAAAAACTTTTGCAGCTCTTGAATGACGTTTTCTTTCAGTTACATGACCAATTATACATACTGCATTAACCGCATATTGAGTTGAAACTATTCATTTTCCGCTCACGTCAGTCAGAATCTACGACCTATTGAATCTCGCCTTGAGGTATGTAAAGCCAATAGTGAAAAATTCAGGAGCAGTGTAAAGAGGTGTGCTATCATTCTATGGAACTCCTTTGATAAGAAAATCAGCTGGACAAAGAAAACAACAATTTTCAGTTTCTCTAGTGAACTTATCAAACTAATTACTCATAATAGAAATTAATGGTAACTGCATTGGTTAATGAACTGTATTTGTATTAGCTAAGTTTAGTCATATTTTTAATTTACAGAGAATATATTATAATGTTTCCCATTGGAAATCAGATGTTTGTTTTTGAATTGGGCTAAACAATAAAGATTTATTCTATTCTATTCTATTCTGCGACATCGCCGCTGGTTAAAGTAAAATTCATAAACTAAATAAATTTAAATTAAAAATTATGGCAATCAATAAAATTCCACAGTCGCATTAAAACTCTATCACCTTTTGTTACGCTTTATCTGAGCGGTTTAATGTATTTTGACGTACACTCAAAGCACAGGAAGCAAGTAATAAAATGCTTATTACTGCATTCTTGCACGTCAAAAACGTAATTGATTGAACAGACAGTCCTTGCATTAGTTCAGACTAAACCCGAACAATTCTCGTCGAGATTTACAAAAGTGACTACAATTCTGTTCGAGATTACAACTTTTAATCGTTTGAAACAACAAAAAGAACAGCCGTTCTCTGAGAGGCGACAATGGATTTCTCGAAACTTGCAGCCGTAGTTGGGGTACTCATCCTCGCTTTTGCCGGCACTCAAGGCCGCACCACAAAGGTAAATCGTGCACGGTAGTAAATAAATTACATAGTTATAAGAATTTTTAAAGTACATAATTCATGGTTTGGTTTTTTTTGTGGTCAGAGAGCGAAATATGACACCACGGACTCTGAATCATACTAGCAAGGAATAGGAATCTGTTCGCAGCCCATTTACATCCCTTGGCGGCGGCTACCGACTCCTTCATTTACCTATTCTCGGACCTGGCAAACTTTTGAATGGCTGTAACTAAGATTTTGAGGGGAGACTGATATAACGGAAAATGATTAACCTCGAATAAAATAAACGTTGCAGCCAACAAAACCTTTGATTATCCACACTTTACTACTTTATTGTTCGTAGCGGTAACGCCTGCGCAGTTGGAGATATTAAGGATGGTATAAACTATATTCCATTTTCCACCCCTGTTAGTGATGTCTGGTTATGCGTAATTATCTTCCTCATTCCAGTGGAAAATTCATTACTCTTTTGCGTAAGTACCACAGTATCTGGATTAGTTGGTTGTTTGTTTCGTGAAGGGGACCGCTCAAATTACTGCCAATATTTTAGTGTAGGCTGACTGCAATTAGATCGTACTAGTAGTACGGTACTACATAGGTGCTTCCCGTGAAAGTACAAATTCGAAATGACGACCGATATCATCTATGCATGACCAAATACATAATCATATAATAGGTGTTTCAGCGCATATCCCTTCTTATTTTAAGCCCTCACTAAAAAGGAAGACAAGGCATTTCGAAACTGCACGTAGTTAATTTAGACACATATTTTATTCATACTAAATTCAACTAAGAGTAAAAAAATCCTTTTCCACCTAGCATGAAATGTTGCAGTTAATTAATTGACAAACGTTTGCAAGATCATTTTTTCTGCATTCATGTTTTATGGAGTCAAGTAGCAAAACCTTTCCTTGCAGCTTGTCGTCGCTAGGATTTGTCATTTTCAACAGTGATTTATACTTGGCCAATATTTCATTAAATTAATTTCACAATCTCAGGTAAACATGACATACTTAGTTTTGATAATATTTCGTGATTCTAAATCACTGAATATCACCGAACGTGACTAAGGATCTTTAAAATTATCCTGGCATAAAATTGGAAGAATGTCCATGTTCAGACACTGTATTATAAATAGTACATCATCTCTGTATATTACCCTACAAAACACCAATCTCTAAATTTTTATAATAGTTTACATATAGGAATTACTATCAGTTAAAACAAGAGTTAGGTTAAATAAATTGTTATTTTAGTGTTGACCACCTATAGTCGCTGCTTTTAATCAATCACAGTCATTAAAAATCGGTTTAGCAATAAAAAACTAAAGAATTGAAAGGCTTTTAATATTTAATTCGTGTTCACCATTCACCACTACTTCACCATTTATCGTACAAGGTAAAACAGTTCATTTACAAAGGACCAAACCAATGGCATACCTTGGCACCGGCCCTAATGAGCCATATACCATTCGAAAGAACAAAAAATTCTGATTCAGAGAATATCATTTGTGTGCCGAGATTTTTGGTGCTAGGTTTTGTTTGAGGTGGCTTAATGTGTCAATTTTGTAGTTTTTTATTAAGAATTTTGGAGGAATCGCCGAGTTTCTCCACAGAATAAGTAGTCGGAGTCAAACTGATATTTTTTTCAAAATCAGCAACCCAAAAATGACTAGAGAACCAATTTTGGAGTTATTTGGAGTAACTTTTATTTTTTGATGGTTTGGCTGTGCCTTTGGAATGAAATACAGCAACAGAGATTTTCACTTTTTCAGGCTCGCGTTGTTGAAATGCATTTTTCTTCTCATTTTTAACACGAATCCTTACAACTTTGGTGGCGTTTGAAAGAGCATTCAAAGTAGCACCTTTGCCACAAAAAATAGTTTTGAGAATCGGCAAAATCTTTAGTATTAACTACATACAGATTCATTGTTGAAAATCTGGTCGATGTTCGAGAAACATATTCAACAGAATTAAAAAGCATGAAGCACCCAACATTTTGCAGAGCGAAAAACATATTCAGATTCAGAATTTTTTGCTCTTTCGAATGGTGTATGACTTATTAGGGCCGGCTCCAAGGCCCATTGTAATGTATTCTCTGGTATCCTCCTTTACCAGAACCACAACAATCTACTCAAAATAACTAAATACTTCAAACATGCTTCATATGCGACTGACATATTTATGCACATTATTATATAATATGATCACAAATTTAAAGTCGATGCAGGGTGGGCTGTTGTAGGTTACTGCTTTTTCAGGTGCTGGTATGCTCGAGGGAATATTCAAGGTTGTAGCTTTTTAATTGTCAAATATTTATAGAAAATACGCATTTAAGGGTATAGTATAAAACGACGTAATGATTAAAACATTTTATGGTCTTTTATATTAATTTATTTTGTAAGCTTTTTATGACAAGAGTAAAGGAGAATGTCATTTTGGCCTAAAGGGCCAGAAAATGCAGAAAGTGGTCAGAATGACCTTTTCTTTTTTCTCGTCATAAAAATCCACCAAGTGACATTTCTATCACACTTGGCATACCGAGATAGAGGTCCAGAGGTCACCAGAAATGTCAGTGTTCCCCACATTATTACATCTAACATTCTAATAATTTTGTTCTCCAATACAATTTTCTGTTGGCAATGTTTTTCAAATTTGTCCTTCTCGAGTTATTACAAAGATGGTATTTACTACCCTCTCCTTATTACTTTACAAAGCATTATTCTTCATATTTTTATAAAAGCTTACTGTAATTACTATTTGTTAAAAGCACGAGTTAGGTGAAAAAAATTGTTATTTTCGTGTTTAAAATTTGTAGTGACTACTTAGAAACTAATAAGAGTTATTAAACAAGGGTTTAGCATTACAGATACATGATATGAAAGTACTTTTGTGTTGACCAATCACCACTCATTCACCATTCATCATCCTATTAATTAAAACTGTTCATTTTTGATTTACCACCACCACAACAACCTACTTGAAATAGCTACTTCAAACATGCTGCAGTATTGACAGACTATTAATACATGTACATATTTATAATATTATTGCGTAAATGCGACTATTTGTTCATTTATAATTTCTTAGTGGTAGCAATGGAAATGTAATTTTAATTTTAAATCATTGTGAATGTGTGTGGTGTAAATCATGTAAATTCATTATCATTAAGTTATATGATATATAAATAAATCCATTCATCAAGTTCTATGATAAAATATATCAAATTCAACAACAAATGGACCAACACTAGCCATTGCAATAATGAAAACGAGCAGCACAATTTTTTTTGCACAATTTTCGTAATTACATGTTTGGAAGATAAAGTGAAAGAAAGAGCTAACAACGGTTAGCAGAGCATTGTGTGCGTATTTGAGTTTTAATGTGGTGTAGTTTATTTGATACAAATTGCATGCAAGTTACATACAAGTTACAGCAATTGTGCGTTGTATAAGCTTTTCATTGCTGTATCACTTTCATCACTTTCATCAGGAGTTCACCTGAAAAGTCTTTCGTATGTACGATACAATAATGTAAATCTCAAAGCGGTGAAGTGGTGAAAACAAAAGAGACAGTAACGTTAACCTTTCAATATTTTGACATTACAATCATGGTTAAATTTAATAATAATTGTTTTTAATACTGCGTTTTAGTATTTTAAATATCCATTTGTCCAAATAGTGAAATACAAATAGTTACATAATTATTTATTTGTAAACGATGGTTAGATGTTACGTTTAAGAATCAGAAAACTTATATTGTTAAAGCTTTGTGTAAGTTTGTGCTATGTTTTCGTGCTGTTGTTTAAAACAGGTATTTTAGGTATCGCTTTTATACACAGATAGAAAACTGGAAATTTTTGGCTAGGCATGGGTTTTAATGTGCTTGTCATGTGCATCTTTGCGAGTGAATTTCTTGTCACAGATTTGACAGACATGATAACGAATTTTGCTTGGATGTCTGTGAGACAGTCTATGTCTGCATAGGCTACTAGCAGATGAGAAATTTATTTTGCACATTTGGCACAGGAATTTTTTCATTTGTAGATTGCGCTTTGAGCTTTCGTCTGTCTTCAATGAAGTAGTGGGTGGTTGAATTTTGTTTTCTAGATAACCTTTCAACCGAAGGTTTTCAGTTTTCAATCCGTCAAGAATGTTCGTCATCAACCACAACTGTTCTTCCAGTTTCTGAGCCCTTCCTTCCGCTAGCTCTCTGCATCGTTTTTCTTTTCTTAGTAATTTCTTTATCTCAGAATATTTACCGGAGACAGTTTCTCTACTCTTTACTTTTCTCGTTTCTTCAGAAGTCACCGAGGGCTGTTTCTTTTTGTTTCGAGAATTTTCTTTTTTCAATTTGTATGCCACGGGTCTTTTTAATGGTGTGCGTTTATTTTTGTGCAATTGCTTGTTTTTTGAAAGAATGTTAATTTTCTTCGAAGTTTCATTTGTGCAGGACTGTTCATCCTCCTTTGTCCGGTCCATTTCGTTACCAACTCCTAGATTACAATCATTATCTCGAGTGTCATCCGCGAAACTGTTTTCCTCTTGATCTGCATTTATTTCTGTAGCCGGCACTTCCCGTGTAGTGGCTACGAAATCTGAGTTTTCCCTGCGCTTAACCTTTTCCATTTTTTTCACAAGCAACTGCATTGATGATTTTCGCAATTCCTCTTGACGTACTTTCTCCATCCGCAATTTTTCCTCTTGCTCCTTCCATATTCTGTCTTCAGCTTCCTCCCTCTGTTTTTGTCTCTCCTTTTCCTTGTCCATTCTCTTGGCTCGCTGTTCCTCTTCTTTCCTTATTCTCTTCTCTTGTTCCAAAGTCCATTGTTTGACTGTATAAAAGTAAAAGTAAACGTTGCCAATACAATTTTTATTTGTGACAAAAGTTAAACTTTATGAAAAGACCATTACCACTTTCCCGCTTCCACTCTGTATAATCCATCCATGTCTGACTTTGATTTGTAGTGTCACGAAATTTTTGGCGGAATGTTTTGTTCATTAACACCTCGTAGGCTGTGCTAATTTCTTGAAACAGTTGGTCCAGCTGAGTTACATCTTTACGGCCATTCTGGCGTGCTTTGTCAGAATGACACTGCATCGCCTTTTGTTTGTATGCACGTTTCACATCTTCCTCCG
This sequence comes from Cyphoderus albinus, assembly GCA_021029165.1. Classification (NCBI taxonomy): domain Eukaryota; kingdom Metazoa; phylum Arthropoda; class Collembola; order Entomobryomorpha; family Paronellidae; genus Cyphoderus; species Cyphoderus albinus. The sequence continues at coordinate 12,011 of VYYJ01001786.1, forward strand.
TGCTAAGCACTCCAATTTCCAATTTTTCAAACGGGCAAAACAAAAACATTCTAGGAAATTAAAATTTAGGAAACCAAAACAGAAATTTTGACTGTCTAACATTTATTGTCTATTCCAAACTACAGGTTTATACCGACTCGCATATCAAAAAACCTGTACAGCTTGGAATGGATGTACACGATATATTTCTGGATTACAAGCTGATGTCATCAAATAAAATATTCAGGATAGGGATCGCATATTTACTCCTTCGTTCATTTTGCATTTGCGAGAATGCACAACATAAAATTACTTTCACACATCTTATTACTACATTGAATGGATTGAGCGTGCATGCAAATAATCGATAATCGATATTTATTTAGGATATGTAGGTGTATGAAGGTGTACACGTTCTGGAGAAACCTTCTTGGTAATTGGTAAAACGAAGTTATATTCACCTTGCTATGCATTTTATGAGCGGCTTTACTTAATACATCTTCGTAAGTAGAGATTCTAGTAGTATAACCAAAATCCAATAAAGGATGGATTTTTGGAGCTTAGTAGGTTTCTCACCGTACAGAATAATATTCACCACATGTTGGCATTAATCAGGCATGCTGTTATAATACTACGGTACAATAAGCGGTTAATAAAATTGGTGAAGCTCGATGATGCTTAATAGAGTGCAAGAGAAAGCGATATATTATTATCATTTATTCGTCTGGCTCACTTTCTTGTTACTTTGCTATTGTTCTTGCACAAACAGCTCAAGTAAATTCATTCAATGAAGAGCGGCGCCTAAAAATTGGTCATAACAAAATATTTGTATCCGTATAGGTATTTTAAACGTAATGAAGCTTTCCCTTTTATGCCTACTTAATTCTATTATTTATTCAAATATCAGAATATCACTAACATAGGAATCGAGTCGTTACTCACATGCGAGTTTGTCAAATCCAGCCAGCTATTTCCATTTGATGGTTGGGCTTTGCCAAATTGCGAATAAATCACCAATGTATCAACCGATTGAAATTTCAAACTCGCAAGGATGAATTCTGACCTGCAAATTTATTATTTATGTATTTATTATTAGGTGTTTAATAATATTTAAATTACAATTTTATAGGCATGAAGCCTATGGCAGAGGTCTGTAATATGGGTAGTTTATATTTGCTTTGATGCGATGTCATCATAATCATGAACATCATCTTTAGTATTCTTTAAACAAAAATTACAGTACTACAAGAAAAAAATTTTATACTATGACTTTAGTTATTAAATACACAGACTTGGAGAAACTCTTTCAAGAGAAATACAAAACTGTAATAGAGACAAGCTAGTTGAAAATACGTTTTATTTTTAAACAATAACAACCCCATTTCAAGTCTAAAAATAAAGCATTGATGCTACATGCATCCGGAAAACTTTTAGTATGGTTAACATACGGGTCTAACTGGAATACTGTAAAATGGGAGTTCCTCCTCTTCCGACTTAATGTAGCAAAAAAAATTAATTCATATTTATTTAGCATCAGCTTCTTTAACCAAGTCACACTTTATTTTATATTTGTAGAATTATTTACTTTCTTCCCACTCTGAAATTCCAACTGATTTAATGATCACTCGTTACGTTTAAAAGTTAAACGTACTCCAGATGGTGCTCTGGACTGATGAATTGTTTGCATTGTTCTGACAAAGCAAAACTGTAACATCAGTAACATGATGAAAACAAACAAAGTTCCGACATGGACAAATACAGTTATGAATGGTTAGACACAAACAATTTTCGTTTTTGGCTTCTTTACCTAATAATTGTTTTACAATAGCCATGGAATATTTCTTAGCATATTTTTTAAAACAACATTAACCAGGCGGAGTTGGTTCACTTACCTCATCTCTGGAATGAGCCTACGAGAGTAATGGTAATAAAATGGTGATACAAAGTGATTGTAGAGCAAATACAAAACTAACCGTAGCTAAAAAATCACAGAGTGGTTGATTCCTGTCGATATTAATCGGATTTTCTGCAAACAAAATATTTACTAAACCTTTTATCTTTATCGGTGTGAGGTACCCTTTCTCAGAAAAGCAAAAACTTAAAGTATTCCTTTCGGAAATGAACACCGATCAGAAAATAGTTAAGCCTGGATTTACTCAGAATTGAGCCTTTTCTCTAAAGTAAATATTAGTCGTGTAAATTGGACATGTCAGAGGCAAGTCATTAGGTTTCTTAAGAACAAAGGCTTTCCTGTAGAGAAATATAGCATTCTTTACAGCAGCCAATGTCAATGGGCATTAAATCTGAAATAAATATAATTTATTGTTTTTCTTAAAATCCAATAAACCGGTATGAAGTAGTTTATGGGTTTTCTTGGAAAGTCAAAATTTTCCAATTTTATACGATGTGCATACGTACATGTTGACAATGTTGGTAAAGTTCAGATAAGGTGAAACGAACGATGTAGAGACAAGACAAATTTTGGTATAAAATGAGGATGAGGTGGAGAGAAAAATATCAGTTGCTAAAGCGAAGTTATGGGAAACACAACCTAATCAAATAAGAATTTCTCCTGAGAGAAACGATCAGAACTGAAATGTAAGTAAACTATAATTGAAAATGAAGATTTTTGTATTAAAATTTGTTTTAGTTTTAATGGAAGAGAATTTTGTATTTGCAAAATGTTTGTGCTAAAGTGAACTTGGGTTTTTGTTATTGGTTTTGCAGGTGGTCTCAAATGGTGTTGATGATGTTGGCGATGCCACGTTTGGTGATGGAGGTGGAGCTGGATTTACCTGAGACAACATCAACACGGTTCAACTGAAGGGGAACGCGTAGCGGATGTGCCAATGGTGTGTGAAACAGGATGAGGTGACGGTGTTGCATCCGGCGTCGGAGCTGTTTGATATAAAAATGGATTGTGAGTCACCCAGGCGTCCGGCGGCCGGGAGGAATTTTTTATTTTACGCCGTGTATTTTAAATGCGACGACTGTCTACAACCCCAAGTTTTGAAGTTTTACGAATATGATGATGTCGTTTTAATTCATGCCTTGTTGCCTTCGAAGAACGAACTCAGTCTTGATTGGTATTCCGCTCCACTGTTGCTTTCATTTTTAAAAAATAAGACGGACTGAAGCAACGTGTCATATAAACTGAAGAAATAGATGGAACGAAGGGTTCCTCGATTCGGCTAATCGAAAAGTTTGGATTCGATTCGAACGCCACAGGAGTCAAAAAATTGAAACGGATTTTTTGAGCTGCTGATGTTTTGGCAAAGTGAGACGAAAAATATTTTATTTTGCTTGCCTCTAGAACGTTTATCCAATGACAATCAAGAATATCTTTGGTATTTTCATCACACAGCAAAGAAATAATTTTATGACTGCTTTAAAAAGTGGAATTGAATTTGGATGCTTAATAAATTTATTGCAATAATAAAGAATGGTAAGCTGTTTACTTCCAGATTTAAAAAAAACAATTTTCATCCCAAAGTTCTTTCTAAACACTAGTATAAAAATTCTGATTGAATTATTATTATTATTATTATTATTATTTATTCAAACCGAAATTACATATACACGCAACTGTGTTACACGTTCGCACAGTTGAAGAAGATATGTGTAATAATGTTGTATATATATATATATGTATTTACAAAATACTTATCCTAGAACAGAAAGGAGAAGTTCCGGCTGCCACAAGCGGGGCATTGGATATATTTACAAAAGGAAAGTTTGCTTGTTTTCCGACAAGCGTTTTTACACTTTATTACATATTTTATTATATCTAGTATTATATACTACCTACTTTTGCATTATTCTTAATAAGCTTGGAATTGTGGACCTTCTATACCGCTCAGTTCTACAATAGACCACTCTGAAATTATTTTGTTTCTTGGTACTGCGAAGACCTTTTTTATCTTCTATATGCGACTTAAAACAATGTTTCATCCTCTTATTTTTAGTCAGGGCGCTGCCGAAACTCACAAGTAGACCTTTCCTTCTTTCCTGCAGGCAGACTATTTTAAATTTTTTACAGACGGATATATAATTAGACTGCCCAACGTACGTTTTGTTGATTATTGCTAAAGCTTGTCGTTCTTTTCTATCCAGTTGGTTTTCTTGGTATGTGGTTAAACTACCACCCCAAACCACTGAGCAGTATTCTAGAATGCTGCGTATATGCAGTATGTAGACCTTAACTAGTTGTAACGTTGTGAAACCGATTGACCGTAGCTTGCGCAAAATGTACAACTTCGTAGACGCTTTTTTACATATATTTGTTATGTTGTCGCTCCAGTCCAACTTACAGTTTATATGTACACCCAAAAGTTTGCTTACAGTTATTTTTGGCAGAGACACATTACCTATTGTTACATCAATATCGTTATGTACCCGTTTCTTGGATTTGTAAATTACTATAATGTTGCTTTTTAATGCATTTAACACCATTTTATTTTTTGTAAATGTTTCATTGAGAGACGCTACTATTCTTTCTATTGTTGGCTGCGTTCCATAAGTTACGGCATCTGCCACAGTTATGTCGTCTACGTACGCGTTCAATATTGTATTTTCGTTTTTATGTTTCTCCCTGAAGCAAGTCAGCAGTCTTTGCATCATGATGATGAAAATTAAAGGTGCCAGCTTTGTTCCCTGTGGTGTACCGTTGGAGATATTTTTGCATTCTGACAACTGATTACTTGATTTTGTGCATTGAGACCTACTGGACAAGAAACCTGCTAGCCAATACACATCGTGAGGACATACGCCTAGTTCTAGCAGCGTTTCTATTACTACATTATGATCAATCAAATCCAAACCTTTCGATAAATCTAGCAGGGCTATAATTACATACGTATTAGGCTTATTTAGTGCCCTGCAGACGAAGTCGACAAGTGATACCAAATAATGACTTGTTGAGGAACCTTTTATTGTTCCATCTTGCCCTTCATCCAACTTATTGACTACTTGTTTGTATATACGTTTGTACTTAAACTTCTCAGTCACTTTACTATACAGATTTGTTTGAGTAATTGGACGGAGTGTGTCAAGGGAAATGTTGGAAGGATCTTTAAGCAGTGGCATAATATAACCTTTTTTCTAATTTTTTGGAAATACGTAATTTTTAAAGCTAAAATTAATCACATGAGATAAGTAAGGAGCGATGTGCACAGACGCCATTTTTAAGAATTTGACTGGTAAAGCTCCAGGCACATTTGATTTGTTTCGTTTTAACATTTCTAAACTTTTCATTACTTGAAAATCATTGACATATTCACATTCACCAGGGACAGGTTTTGCTATTTCTTGCATTTTTATTGGTTCGTATTTATTGTTGATACTGGAAAAATGCTGATTAATCTTGTTTAATGTGTCTTTTATGCTGCAGGAATCTAACACCATCATCACCTTTTCAATTGCGGGGATTTTCTGCTTATTGCCACATGTATAATTGATAATTTTGTGCATTGAGTTTGAATCACTCTCAATTTTTTGCTGGATGTCTTGGTTATATTTTGTTTTAGCTTCATTAACCAAATTTTCCATCTCATGTTTCAGATGCTTGTAGTAAACACATGTATGATCGACTGATTTTATTTGCTTTCTGAGTAACTTAATTTTAGGTGTAACCCAATTACAAATTTCTGCAGAGACTTGTTTGGTTAGTAAAGGAAAAGCGCATTCAAACGCGTTATTAAAAACCGTGTTCATGATTATGACTTTTTTGTCTATACATGATTCATCATAGAATTGTGTCCAGTCCGTGATATCAACTAGATACGCAAAATTTGATAAATTATCGTTTGTATACTAACGGTATTGTATTACTTTTCTTTTACGTTGGTTCAGTTTTATGTGTACTGGCTGTAGTTCAATACAAACATGATATTGCGTACTCTGTATTAATGGTGGCAATTTGGATAGAAATAAATATTTGAAAAGTACATTACACTGCAATCTATGGGTATAAAAATTGCTTAAATTAAAACTAAGTTTCACTTTAAAAATATATCAGTAAAATTGATCATAAAATTGAAAATTTTAAATTCCTAAAAGTTGCAAAGTAAATTATCATTTTTTTTTCGTTAGGGATTAAGAGCGTCACACAGATAAGTATACCCTAATCTAATGTATGTATGCGTAGAATATTTGAATAGTTATGTCCAAAAATGTCCAATATTAATTTGTCACTGAAACTTTATTATACATTTTGTTTTATATTTCTACATTGTTGGATAAAAAATAAAATGCTACATAACGAAAAGAAATGTTTTTTGAATGGAACCACTAAATATTGACATAATTCCACATTGCATGGTTACAATGCATTTTCAATGCTGCTTTCGGGAAAAAAACCACTTCCCGTTTTCCAGTCTTCCCATTATTTTGTGTTAATTCCATCCATCATATCTTTCTTTCATTTTCCTCACATTTGGGTTCACTTCACCAATCATCCTTATCAACCTGTCCCAATATTCACCAAAGTGAGCAGCTGTCATAAAGTAAAGTGCTGTGTACCGTGAGCTGAGCCGTGATGCGATGTCACCAACGATGACTCATCATGATGCATGCTACATATAACGTGCTATATATTTATTGTTTATGTAAAAAAAAACACCTTTAGTACTTATTCCACAGTTACTGGCTTTCCTTTAAATACTGAGATCTAAGATTTTACTGATTTATAGCGGCGACGGCCGCTCTGGCTCACTTGTATTATTATAATTTTATATATTCATTACAATCACTAAATTTTAAACTACACAAATTTCACCAACTTTCACCACCAGAGAAACGTAGTGATAATATCGGGACAAGCAGATTTTGGGATATTGCTTGGCTTTTGCTTTGCTCATTGTTTCCTATTTACTACCAAATGAAGAATGTATAGTTGTATAATGTTATCCTAGCGGGCTCTTAGAGAGCAGAATGTTAATATGGTTAATAAGATAACTTATTTATGTAAAGAACAAGGGGCCTTTGCTGTAGAAATAGTGGCTACATCATTTGCCGTCATGACCCATGGACGATTTTTAGATATGTGACTAATTAAAGCATGGGCTTTCAGAATTTCGCAAATTTGTGAATGGGTCATGGTGGCGACTGGAGATATCAGGCGTCGAACAGAGGGTCTTCTCATGCCTAGTCCCTTTGCATTATCATACGCTGAGAATGACCAAGCTACATGACAACAACGAAAATTTGTGATACCAAAACAGTCACAAGTTAACTATGGTTAATGTAATTATAATAATACTTGTTGACGCTGTCTGTGTGTAAATTTTAAAACAATTGAAAAAATTGCATATTTATATGTTTGTGTAATGGCGGACCGCTATGAAATATCAACAGTCCCGATTTAAAATCTTTTAACCATTTGTAGTAAATTAATGTAGAAACTATATTTTTTATGGTGTTAGCAATTCACCATCTACTAAACATTGTAGAGCAGTACATTCACGAATTTACCACTACATAATTGCGGTGCATGATTCACCTTTTCCTCTAAACAATGCGTGGACAGTGTGTCCATTTTACATTTTAGTGGCAAATTATTCTCTAACATATACAAATAATTTAAATGTGTAATATTGATAACCTAGATAAAAATAATTTTGTTGAACCATTACAGCGTTGTTTTATCTGTGGATTTGCCAGACATTTGACAATACACGGTGACGTCAGCATTCACTCTGTATGACCAGTAAGTGTGGCGTTGCCAAGTTTACAGATGCAAGCCGTCACTGTATCTTTCTCCTGCATGCTTGCCAGGAAAAGAAATAATGAAATCACGGCCGTCCAGAACTAAAAAGATTCAAAGCGTCGTTTTAAAATTTTGACCACCATTTGAAAAACATTTAATTCTGAACCTGTAAGCATTAAGGCACTCACCTGTTTGAAGAACTCTGCATCAAATACTGCACCAGTGTTTCCCAATGCAATCGGTTCCTCTTCAGCCTGCTTAATGATTTGCTCCATGGTAATAAGCTCTCCGTTTTCGTCCTCGATTCCCTCAAAGTCTTTGTTTTTTCGCAACCACTCCAGAATGGGCTTGTTCTGAAAAGAGAAAGTACTTATGTAGATACTAAAGGAAACGCTGTAAATGTGGTGAATGTATGAAACACAAGGGGAGCGTGGTTTATATACCATAGCTTTTATTTTCAGGCAGTAGATGTGTGTTATCATGGTTTCAACCACTCGAATGAAAAGACTCAAAACGGTGACAGTGGTGATGTGGTTCATTTGCGCCAATAGAAAGTGTCCCGACATGAGTATATTATCCAAATGCAAGAGAATCATGGCAAATCCCAATGTTTCATTTGCGGTGAACACCATGAGTCGAATAGACATGTACCACCGCAGCCTACGGCGTTTTTCTTCAGCAGTCTCGGCAGCGGCGGCGCCCTTCTTGGAAATCACAGCGACAAACGCAGCCATTTCATTGTGAACCTCGCGTGTGATGACGAAGACAATGTTACGGAATAAGTCATCTTGTGTCCAGCCGCAGATATCCAGCAGAATGTTCGTAGTGGCAAACCAAATTGTTGTCCAAGTGATGTCCTCCACATATTCATTGCTTATTTGGTCAACATGATGGTCGTAGTTGGTCGAGTTCCAGACAAGCAAGGTTTTCCCCATCATTAGTGCGTTAGATTTAACGTTGCCTATCGGACTGTATGGTTTATCGATGGCAAAAGATCCAAATGCAATGCGACTCAGCACCAATGCCAACGATATGGCAAAAAGAGCGGTGGTGAAAGTCTGGTGAAAGCAAATTATTCAATATTTAGTGTTTAAAACGTACACGTTAATGATTTCGTTTGTAAAAGCTTACGTTGGTTGAGCTCTTCTTCTTTGTTATTTCCTCCCTGTGTCGTTGAACATCTTGAAATCGGTCAACCAGCTTAAATATTGTCGGTTTCTTGAAAGTAAGCAGGTATAGAAAGTTGCCCTTGGTGAAAGAAAGCAACCCAAAAAAGGCCAGACGCACATAGGGTTTAATCATTCCTCTTTCGCCGAGAAAAACCAAAGCATGGTGTTTGAATTGCTTTACAGACTGCATGCAAGACAACACGGAGAAGGTGGTGCAGAGAACCTACACAACCAAAACATTGTTTTTATTTTCGGGTTTTCCTGTGATAAACACTTTAATAACCAGTTTTTAAATTCAAGTACCTGCTTGAGAGCACCACATGCACCATTCGATGTGCCCGCACTTCCGCCACATGGGGAGATTCCAATCGTATTGGAGTAGGTCAAATAGATATGAAGCTTATTTGGAACGACGCAATTCTTCTTGTCGAGTGTGCTGATGCTTCCAGCAGGGTTTTCGATATCAAACTGAGCCAATGGAAAAGTGTCAGAAGCTGCTTCTCCAGCAACACTTTCCAATGAACCGGAAATACCGGGCGTATTTTGCACCAACCAGACCTTTAGAAATAACAAGAAAATACATGGTCAAAGAAACAAAAATCCTCACAATAATGAATACCTTGCAAGTCACAGATGTACCTTCATCGCGGAGTCACTGCCATTTCTCAATTCCCCTCCACAATTCATCATTGTCACACGAACGTTTTCCATGATTTTATTCCAGGGGATGCAGTCTCCGCGTCCAGATTCCGAACACTGTGGTCGTGCGCATTCTGATGTGGAGCGCCATGCAAACTCCACTTGACTTCCACAGTGACCACACCGAAAGGCGGCAGATTCTACCCCAAGCGTGGAGATGCCACTACGAATAAAATTCATAGATTCCGATACTACTTCTTCCAGATCGCTCTCCTTGGTACTTCCATTATTTTGGGAGGCAAGTTGTCCCATCAAAGTGGGATTTAAAACTACGTCTGCCCAACGGTACGAGGGATTCGGCGCAGTTTCCATTCCGGATGAATCCTGTTGCTTATGCATGATTTAGAATCGTCAAAGCTTATACCAAAAAATGCTTCTCTTTAACTTTTGTAAACACTTTTGACTACTAATTTTCATTAGCTACGTTAGAAAATTTTACATTTCTTTGGAAATTTGAGACTGTGATATTAACAGAGATTCGAAAATGATTTCTTCAATGTAGTGAAAATTCCTCCTTCATCATCCGTCACCCGGAGAAAGTAAGAAATGACAAAGTGAGCGTTTGTTCGCTACCGCTCTGACCCACGAATACATGTTTTGTCCAAATGGACTCTATTGAACGTTGGCAACTTTTATCAAGAAACGAGACATTATCATAGTTAGATTTTCAAACGTACATATCGGCAAATGCGGAGATGTTGGTAATTCCATTTAATGTCAGTTTCACAATACAACGTTTTCGTGTTAAAAAATCTACAGCTTGTTTTTATAAGCACGTCAGACAGCAAGGATTGTGAGTATAAGCCGCATTCTTTTACTTGGTAATACAGAGTTGGTATATTTGTAATGACCATACCTTGTATATCCAAAATATAGTTTTTACTAAAGCAAACTATTGAACTGAGTTGCGGAAATCTTTCGGCCCCTACCCAATAAAAAATAACTTAATTGTGAGTCTCATACCGTAATCAGAAATTCACATTAGTATAGCCCTAACACGACATTTTGCCAAAAATCTCTGTCTAATAATTAACTAAAGTATTTTACGTTACGTAATACGCGCGTCCAAATACAAATAATATTAACGTTGTTTTTTAAATACTGCACACTTTCTACCGAAATATGGCGCTTCTAGAGAATATTCCAATTATTGGTTTTGTTCTATAAAGTTTAAGGTAAACATTTAAGGTGAAAAATAACTATTTAATATTAAATTTACATTAAGGCTTATTTTTAAAATGTTGTCATATTTTTATGTAATTATTTAATTTTTAAATTAATGTTGGCGAAAAAATGTAGGCATTGCTGTACTGGTGAATAAAAATCTCAATAGCAGCATCAGTTGTAATTGTGATAAAGCTAAACTAAAATTTGTATATTAACACTGTAGAAGCAATTAATTTTTTCCTTCTTAAACTGCTTGAATTCAAAATATTTTATGTTGATTGGAAGTATAATTTCCTGAACCAAATTAGAGTAGTGTCAAGAAATACTCTGGATAAGGCAAAAAAAGACATTTGCGCGCGAAAAATGGGATTTGCAAAAATTCCAGAATATACGTTTTAATCACAATTAAATGTTGTATATGTCGTTAAATTTTCACTTCCTGACGATGGTTTTCAAAATAGTTATGCGCGCGCAAAATCAAGAGTTCGTCACGCGAGTAATTGATAAGTAGATACCAAAACTGCTTCAGCAGAAATGCAAATAAAGCTTGGTTGTACTTCAAAGAAGAGGATCACTGTTCTGAAACAATCATCATATATATAAAAAAACTGCGGCGAATCCAGTGAAATTGTTTTCAAGAAGCCTCCAGGTCAGATTTCAAAGATATTGAGCCCCCTAAAGGTCAAGTCGGTAAAAAACCTTTTGAAGAAGAAGCCTTCTACAACAATAGCTGCAGCGAAATAAAAACTAAAGTTAAAGAAGTCAACCTTGGTTCATATCAAACTACAGAAACTGGGGATTCCTGGTAGAACGAAGAAAAGTGTATCTAAGCACATCCCGGAGCAGAAGGATACCGTGACGTTAAGAGTCCCATTACTCCACTACAAATTTTTGCGAAACTTTGTAGTAATGAACGTTGAGCCGTACGTCCCGAAGGACCCCAGAGAAATTCCAAGTCAGCAATATTTCCACCCTCCTGAAGTTCGAACCAGTAAAAAAATTAAATCTAAGTCCAAATTCCCGGCGAAATCCTTGGGTTGGCAAGCCATGGACCAATTTGCAAATGTTTATGAGCCGTTCATACTGGAGGGCACCATAAAGGCTGACGTGTATTTGGAGGAGTGAGTAAAGAAAAGGCCGATCCCTTTGATCGAGACGAATCAGAAAATGAGCAGTGTGATCTTCTGGACAAACCTCACGACCATCCATTACTCCAACAATGTGGCGGAACTTCTCAGGTCGAAATTGCCGATTATCGAGAAAAACTAAAACCCTCCCAATGTTTCACTTCTTCTTCCTATCGCACAGTTACGGGCAAATTGCAAAAGGGGATACCATGGGCTACGTGACCAACCAAAAACTGTTTTACAGTTCCGACACAGATGGAAGAAAATTAGCCTGACATTTGCAAAGTCTTCTGGAAAAGGCGTTATGGCTATAATAAAATTTTCGCCTATAATAATATGATTTTTTTCTCACATATCACAGCCTTCTTTGTATCCAGAGTACTTCTTGACACTACTCTACCTACCAAATTCATAACCTGTTTAGAATTTTAGATTGGCTTAATTTAATGCTCCTAAATAATAAGCTTCAAAATAATGTTAAAATTATACATTCAGCAACAAATTGAAAACAAATTTGCACACGTCAAAATTCAGTGCTTTGTTGAGAGAAACAAAAGCAAAATAGCTTAAATTGGAAACTATAAAAATAATCTTGTTAAGTATTGAACAATGCATGACATACATGAATAACAATAAAGCAATCCTTTTTAGTTTTAGGATACAATAGACAAAAGTTTTGTCACAAAACCAGGCTTAGATTTCATACTTACCCTGGAAATCTAGAGGACCATAACTGTACACAGTAGAAAAAAAGTTCATTTTAAACATACTGGTAATTTTCTCCTCAAATATTATTCATATCTGCTTCCCCCATATGGAGAATTATATTTCAAGTGGTTGCTTGAGGAAAAATTTACGGTGCATTTTGAAACCAGTATGCATATACATATGATGAGTCCGACAAGTTATTCATTACCGTTGCTGAACTTTTGTTAATCTCTTCGAAAATTTGTAGTTCTGCGTTAAATGTGGAGTCTGTCAGTAACACGTTTCGAGCAATGTTTGCTCTAGCTGTATCATGAAAAGCAGTGTGATATTGCATACGTGGAAATGAGGTTTGTAACGGGATTTTTTTTTGGGTGCATACACGGTTAAATCTTGTCTGCCCAATATATCATTATAATCCCCATCTTTTCAAATTTCCAACAAGCTATTGATTGTGTAGTATTGTACAGGATTGGAACCAAAAAGCGTCACCACGGTTTTTATTAGCAAATACTTTCAGTGAACATGAAATACTATGTATTGGCCAACATCGGCGTTATGTATATTTTCTTACTCAAACAGTAAATTTTACTTATTTGTAAAAACCAAGCTTTTCAGCATGCAGCATGCGTTGCCATATTTACTCAACATATACTCAATTAATCGTATAATAATATAATACAACGAACCGGATAAACAAACGTGTTAAAGCAAATCAGTAAACCGTAATAATTAATATGATGTTTATTGTGATTTATTTATATTCTTAAAAGTATGAGTGGAATGGTGGAAACATTTACGATGTGATTAAATGTGAAAATATTTTAATAAATATATCGCAAAGGCAGATAAAAGTGCAAAATTCAAATATTGACCAGAAGAAAGCAATTTGAGTGGTGAGTTTATTTTCCCCATACTGAATCCCATAAGAATAAAGAAATTCAGTGAATAAAGAAAAACGTTGTTCATGCGTGAATCATATTGTACTTGTCATGGAGACAAAATATTTGGCAATTAGAAGTAGTTTAGGAAGGAACCAACTTCTAATGACCAAGTTTGTAAAAGTTTTACACGTCTTAAGTACACCTCTTAAGCGTGGAAAATTAATTTGCTTCTGCCAATTTTACATGTTTTGACCTGAACAGCTGTTAATTAATTTCAGATAGCAGAGCAAAAACAAAATAATTATTTATATTAGAAAGTTCCAACAAAAACCTGTTTACTTATATCCCATATGCTTCGTTATAATTAGTTGTTTGTTCTACCCACACACAATATATTATTACTTCTCTAACTGGAAAATTATTACAATAATTATCTTGTTTACCCTTTCCTATTTGGAATTTAATAGCTTAGTTACATCTACATATTATGGCAAGGGGAAAAATGACAAACAAAACATTCAGCACAACCAATAATTTCTCATTCTATTCGACACGCAATATACAAATTCCATTATTACCGATAATTTATCAATATCCTTAATACTTGGTATAAATTTCTACCTTTTGTAAAATCCAACTGACAGTTGTTTTTATAAACCTTGTTAAACACTATTCAAATTCATATGTATTATCAAAGTCAAATCCTAACCGAATACATAATTTAAACAATTATACTATATGAATTTTTAGAGTTAGATAAGCAATATAATATTGTGTATGGGTAGAACAAACAACTAGTTATAATAGAGCAAATTATGGTATATATTAGGTAAACAGGTTTTTGGTGAAGCTATTTTATATAAATAATTATTTTGTTTATACCGTTTGAAACTAATTGACAGATGTTTAAGGCATGATAGAATTGGGAACTATAAAATCGGCAGAAGCAATTAATTTTCAAGCTAACGAGGTAAATATAATTTATATGCAGGGTTTCGATATTGCCAGCAAAGAGATCACGTGACCGGCAATTGGTCATAATGGCAATGGCCGGCCGTAATGGTCATAAATGGCTAGACCATACTATATATGCATTATAGTATGTTCACAGTGCCCCATTAAGCGAGGCGGGAATTTCTCCAATCGTTTATTGCCATTATGGCCGGCAGCTGCTGCCAGATTGCCGGCCAATGACCAGTCTAGCTGGTAATAATTACCAACCGGTAATTGGTCACACGAAACCCTGTTTATATGCAAAACCTGTAAAACCTTTTAGGAACTGGAGACTTATTGAACTCGGTCACCTTCCTAAAATACTCCTAAATTCCAAATATTTTGTCTCCATTGTATAACATGACTCATACACAACATTTTCTCTTAATTTACAGAATTTCTTTATAAGTTGGGATTTAGTATGGGGAAAATGAACTTACGAAAGAGTCTCCCTGTTATCAATATTTGAATTTTGCACTTTTATTTTATATGTTATTGTAATACAGTAAATTTCCGTTAAACCGGCCACGCAAGGGACCGGAAAATTTTGGCCGGTTTACACATTCGCCGGTTTAGCCTAAACCGGCCATGGCCGGCTTAAAGTGTATTACATTTATTT
>VYYJ01001787.1:0-27049 GCA_021029165.1 Cyphoderus albinus
AGTCGAAAGAACACATTCATTGCTGTACACACAGAATATTGTACTAGGTTGTGGCCCATGACACTAACAATGTAGCATAATGAAATGTAGAGGAGTTGTGAGGCGAGGGGAATGAAAGATGAAGGAAAGTAAAAGGGCAAGTGTAAGCAAGGAGATGGGAAAGATGAAGTTTGAATACCGGATATCGGCACGTTGCTTTCTCCGAGGAATTCCATTGGTCCCCTGTAGTGACTTGTCTCAATAATATCCCCTTTCTTCCACCACTTGCTTTCATTCATTCCTCGGTGACTGTGATCATGCTATCAGTAGCTTCCCTTACGCTCACTGCTCCATCATTTTTTATACAAAGCAACTAAGCGCTCCTACCTTACTATCTCGTGCTGCTGAAGCAATACGAATTTGGGGATCACGAGGGACTCGAATGGAGCAAGATATCCTTTCACCCGTTTACTCTCTTCCCCTTCCCAACTCTTTACCGTTCTACATAATATTTTCTCCGTGAGAAAGTGTAAAGTAAAAGAGAAGGATTATTTTGCATTGCATCACCTTAACTTGTTTCTATTTTACTAAAAGCTCTGCGAAACTATGTGAAAATGTGGAACTTGTATTTATTGCGAACCCATGTTGTTATACCAAATTTTCTCAAGTAGTCGCAGTAATAATAAAGAGGAGTCGTTTTCCTGCTTTGTAAAGAAAACTCATACTTCGTATCACTGTCTTGTTTTGCTTTGCATGCAAACGACGGCCTAAAAATAAAAATGTAGAGGTGAGATACATAAGGTATTATGCACCGCTTACATGCATTATAAATAAAGCTTCGTCGTCCTTACCCCAAGGTAAAAGCTAAACTGTTCGTCTTCCACTCACAATTGCCTATTCCGATCCTCATTCTCCTTCGCAAGCTAGCAGAGAAATCTTGAGCTGAATATATGAAGGTTTGCAACTGAGCTGAGGCATCTTTGTCTTCACTCCTCTGCCGCCCGAGAAACTTTATCCTGGCGATGTTACACTACATCACTGTACTAGGCTTTGTTAAGAAAGTGGAAACAATTCCTAACTGCGGATGTAAAGCCTAATCTTTTGTTTTGCTCTTGCTCCCTTTTCCTCCTCGCTTATCATTAGTCTTGACGTGCTAGTTACGACCAGCGTAGAAGACACCGCTGTAGTGTTTTTCTTTCCTCCAAACACACTTTTACAGAGTGTTCAGACTTCTTTACCGGATACAGGTTCTATTTCACCTGAATAATAAACGTAAAGTTGAGATGGAACTACCAATTTGCGAAGCAAGTGCATACCTAGTCTTCTTTGAAATACTAGACTGGTGTGGAAATAGCAGAGTTCGCAAATGACTATTAAAATATTGACTTTGTATGCACTGAGATTTGCACATTATTTTAATTAGAAAGCATCTTAGGTACCTTTAGCACACACCAATGCCTATGTAAGACACTGCGAGACGAAGTACTTCGGATTTGAGACAAAAGTGAAACCTAGAGTCAAGCAAGGAAGCCATTAAATTCTCATCACATTTCTTGCAATGTCGCAACTTCTACTGCTTGCTTACAAAGAAAGTAAACAAGTTCACACACAAACAACTGGCCAACACGACGATAATATTGAGAAATAAAATTAGGCCAAAGTTGGAAAGAACAGGCTATTAATTGTTGACGCAGTATCTTCACTTTTACCCTTTGTTCATCGAATGAGTATCAAATAGTCATCGTCGTAAGGTTGCGGCCGTCCCGATTATGGCTTCCCTGCAATCATTGTTGGTTCTCCATTTTATTTAGCTCAATAAAAAGACCCATCATGAAAATACCAACGCCCGTTTGCGGAATCTGGCGGGTAATGTGACGATATGGTAGTAGTTTCAGAGTAATGTGGAACACGAGGAATCCCTTTTCTATATGCTTGAACATTATTATGTGATTCTTCTTCATTGAATTCACATTTGTAAAAAACGCTTTTGCTTCCCTTCACACTTTCCTACACCATCAATACCATCATTTGAGCATCTCCCCCTATTCAACACACTCTTTTGTGGAGCGAACAACTTCCAGCCTCCGACGTTCACCGTTACTGCTTTTCACACAGTTTTTTACTTGGACGTACTATTTTTGTAGCTCGCCTACGCAAACAAAATGGATTCGGTAGTCAGTTTTTAGATGAAAGGTGCGCTTGGAAATTTTCTTTTTCTATAGATACTCCAGCGGGCATGGACTGGAGAGTGTTTATAGTTAGTGAAGATACACGGTAGAATGCCGCTATCACCATCACCGGCTTACTTCTTCCTGTTCGCTCGAATGGGCCCATTTCTGTTTCGCTTTTCCTGTATTTTCAAAAGGCAGGGTGCCAAAAATTCGAGAAGGTGGAAAAGGAACAACTTTGGCAAAATGTTATAGGTAGAGATGAATGAATGGAAGAATAAAAAAGGCATTTTATATGCCTACAGTGCTACGGGGCCGTATGTCTAAGTTGATGATAAGGATGCTTCCTTTTCTTTCATGCTCTTTGCTAGTAAGCTCTTTCGCAACTTCCTCCGAACACATGGAAAAGTATTATTGAAAAGGTTTACTCTCTCTTTCAAACATTTTCAGGTACTTCGGCCGAATTTAAAATTCGTATTTTAAGAAAGTGAAAAATCACCCCGTAAAAGAAGGAAAAGTGAATTGAGGAAAGTTTGAGAGAGGTGAAAAGTCGACGAGAATTTTATTGAGCATATATTTGTTCTCGAATGAAATTAATGTAGTGAATATGTGAAAGACGGGCGAAAGTAACAAAATTATAAACATTTTGAGTGCTCAGTGCTCACGCCTTTTCTCTTTACAAGGAATATTTCGCGGCTGCAGTATCGTGTACATTATGCATATATCATTGTAACACTTTCATGGTCGTTTTCAATGGAAAATCAAAATTTTGCCCGGGTCGTAAAAACATTGATGCTGAATGTGATAATGTGCTATAGTTAAAGCTCCAGGATTTAATTCAATGGTTCAAATAACCACCACCCTCGGGGTATGTCAACATAGACTGGTGTGAACAATGTCGTATTTTTTAGAGCTTTGGTTAATCTTCGTTTCCCAGGGTAAGATTGCAGAAAGGATTTCGTACGTATCTACACGTAGATGTGTAAATCCAAATGCAATATCCGCACCGTTTTTGTGAGCAAATATGAATTTGATTTCCCGTCTATACATAAGAGCTAATAAAATACTGCAATAAATTCGTGGTTTATTTCGCGCAACTCAACTTGTCTTTGGTAGTGGTACCTTTTATTTTGCCGAGTTGCTTGATCAATGTTCCGGGAATCCCTTTTTGTATTTCTACGATTTTAAAAAGTTACCTTGAGCGAAACGTGTGATTCGTACGGCCTGAAAATACTCAGGGAATTGCAAATGAATGCGAAATGCAAAAGATGGATGAGAAAAGGATGATATTATTATGCATGCTGATCACTGCTCGTATTTTCTTCACAAGAGCAAACTCGTTTCTTGAGCACAAACTTTTTATGTTGCTTTCGTCTCATCCACATCCACGCATTCTGGTTCTGTTCTGGAAGAGCAGTTGAATTTTGATACAAAGGGGAAAGCTGGCAGGAAGACGGGAGACGAAACGAACAAAACGTGACGATGATGATTTTATACCACTCACTGCGTCGCTGCTCCACTACTCAAGAAGGATGTTTGGAGGACGAAATGTGTGCAGAGTAGAGTGAAAGTCTGTGGATGATGAGATTGATGTAAATTAATGGGAAGTTTTTAAGAGTTCATAAAAAGCCTTTTCTGCTCTTCCCTTCCCATTTTATGTTTTATGATTTGGCGGAAATGAATCTTTAAACATACACAATGTTGCTAAAAGCACAGCCATAATTTTCATTCCTAATGAGTACGTAACGCCTTCTGAGACTCGGAGAAAGTTTATACACCGCCCCAATCGTGCATGCCACATGGCTTTTGTTAGGAAACACTAACTACCCTCACTTCCTTGTTTGTACCCATTAATCATCATAAATAGTTGAAACGCTATCCACCTATCTCCTTTCACATCTAACAAACAAAACATTTGAGAGGGGAAATCATGACATATTTTCTGTGAAGAGTGGTGCTGCTGGAGATATTAAAATTGAGCATTTGTCCAGATCACATTTTAGTCGTCTCTCATCCTTATGACTATAAAAGTTTCATGATTCTCCAGAAATGTTCATTTCTCCATTTTTATTTATTTTTGAGTTGTCATTTCTCAAGTTCACATCAACAAAATCACGAAAATGTCAGTTTACTCCTTAGGCTTGTTTGCTTTTTATTGATATTGATATTTATTTGCATAATGTATTCAGTGCAGGATCTGTACTTTTGTACACTTCAGTACCATTTGAACGAACTAACGATACCGATTTCTTTTCCGGATTTTGCTTTTCTTTTTTGACCTATTCATTTTTTTCAGTCAGCTAAACAGAAAGGGCGGAGTAGAGAAGGAGAAAATCTGCTACATTTCTGCTGAGGTCGGTAAGAGTTGTGAAGTCGTGCCAGTTTTATTGTGATTTTGAACTCTTATTTCTTTCTCGCTCCCGTCTGCGGTTTCGTCTGACTTTTTATTCAAAGCATTACTACAGTTTCCGTATGGCTGAGCCGAAATTGTGTTGAATTGTTGAGAGTTAAATGTGTCAGTAGTCACTGCACTATGCAAAAGCTGTTTCTACTCCAGAAAATCACGTACATTAAAGTGATATTTTGGAGAAGCAAGAAAATGGTGTTTGCTGCACATTTGATGCGAATGAGTCGTTTTTGAATTGGAGAAAGTGACGGCCACACGTAGAGAGTTTTGGTTAGGTATTACACAGCTAGACATTTCTCATTTCTGTGTGGATTTGTGGATTGTAGTAAACAAGTTTCGTGCAGTCTTTCCTTTTGGAATGGTTCCAGGAATGAACAGCTGAAGTAAATGTGAGTTCCACAACCAGCACCGGTCATGTCATTGTAAAGTTTCTGTTTCGTTTCGTCTTGTATTCAGAAGAGCTGAGATGAGTTTCTTCTCCATAAAATATTTTTTTTTTATAAAATTGGAAATGTAGAGCATAGTTATTCATTTCGTCTGGAGTGTTGACAAGAGCTTGCAATTTCTTCAACACGACATGGTTTCCACATTATTCTCCCACGAAGTAAAAGTGTTTCCACAGCTCAGTTTTATAATAAAGAAAATGTATGCTGGGGGAACGTCGCCTCTCTGCATATTCTTCATAGACACTTCATGGTCACGCAGAAATGAGCATGATTCACGCTTTTAACGACAACGAAAGCAAGCCAAGTATTCGGAGGTTCACACTTTGTAGACTTCTCGCAAATGTTTCTGGTGATGATGTAGCCAAAGTCTGAGCTATTGTTACGTGCTGTACAGCACTGGTATTAAATGTGTCAACAAGTGAACGCCTTTCCTTCCCCGAAAAAAGTCGTTGTCAACCAGAGCATGTTAAGTAGAAAATACAACCGAACTCAACTCGACAAGACCTACTCGAGAGGAATGTGTGCGGCGTGTTTACATAATATTGTCATTATACATACCTAAAGATAGGAGTTAATGGAAGAACCAGTGCAGAGTACATGTTTACCAAGCAATGAATCTTTTTATTCCCCTGCTGCTCCGCTGCACCAAACACGTTGAAAAAGAAAATAGAATTTCCCTCAAGCACGCCAGTTTTTTTCCAGGTGTACACCAATCATGAGCTGTCTTCGTGTCACTGTGTTCCCACGTACTTTGATAAATATTATCACTATCAGTGTTGATTCTTACACGCGTACGACAGAAAACATTGGACTGCTTCGGTATACTTATTTTTTCATGTTTTTATAATAAGGTTGTGGGCGCCCTGAATTTTCCCTTAACTCAGATTGCAGTATTTTTCACCACTTTTTTCTTCTGACAAGCCGTTATAGAGTCATGGAAAAAACTGCTTTTTCGCCAATGGCATAAATTTTATTTTCGAATGACTGCGAAGGTCAAGGATAATTTTATTGTGGATGAAGATTGGCAGAATTCGTGGAAGGCGAAAAAATGTCAAAATAAATATTTATCCAGCTTTATATAATTTGTACCACACCCATTCTGGCTTCGTTTTAAACTTTTTTTTCTCTTCAGCTTGACAACTGAAAAGGCGTGTAATAATTCAGGCATTTAATCATTCCCATTGACCTGAATTATAAAACTCAACAACAAACTTGCCCACTGTCTACTAAATATTTCCTCTTATTTGTTAAAAATAAAGTTACGATTACGATTTCGCCAAATCCTGTCAATCAATGTGTGTTTCATAAAAACAGTTAACTTACGACTACTGAGGGAACAGGAAACGCTTAACAAATGCATTGCCCTCCAAATGTCGTTCCTCGTGGCCTCCATAATTATTTTCGTGCTTAAATAGCAATAAAATGGGAAAAAATAGAAAGTTCGACTTAATACAAGCTGCTTTTAGACCTTAGAGTTTATACCTTGGCAAGCGGTCTTATTACTGGCAAATTCGCAGTTGTCAACAGGCCCAATCAATACTGAACGTGGTAATAATAACACTCGAGTAGGCAGCCTTGAGTGTGCTTAATGCTTTCTGGGGTCAATCATTACGAAACCTACCGTTTAATGTGTTTTTCCAGAGAAAAAGTGTGGCTAGGTATCTTGTAATGGGAATTCCCATTGAAACTTAGATGAGACTGTTAGATAGAACAACCTTATGCTTAAGGTTACGTGCCTTTGCTCATTGTTTATTATTATTGTGGTTTGACGGCCATCACTGTGCCAGCAAGCTGCCGTCTTGATCGTTCGGCGAAGACCATCAAGTACATATGATATGACACGATATGGCTTCACTGCCATCCGGTGAAAAACGCCATGTTCTGATGATGGTGCTGGCCTACAGGTTTTTGACTGTTATGAGACAAGGGGCAATAGATAACATTCAGAGACGAGACAAAGTGTCCCCTGGTTGCCCATTCAAGATATTATGTGACATTGGTACAACAAACAAAACAGCTTGCTTTGAATGAATAAGAACAGCTGGGCATTTCTTGCCTCCACAACTCAGTCCGCTCATTTTATTTGTGATGTTTGTGAGAAAGCAAAGGTTTGTACTTGAACACGTTTGCGTGTGGCCGTGGCACCCCGTCGCTATTAAACTCTCTCCTTGACATGATGATATGATGCTGGGAAACTGAAGTACCTCATGGTTTGTGATACTGGTAGCATTTATGAAAAACTATAATGCGTAATGAAGCAACAATCGTGCTCTGTCCCCTCCGCCCTCACATTATACTTATCAATTCTCGATACTGATAAAGAAACTTCCTCTCTAATATAAGAACCACTAAAACTGATCAGTTGTACACAAAGGGCAACATTCATAATTTTGATAACAAATTTTTATGTTCTTTTTATCTGTATTGGCATTGGTATCTTCATCTTGCTCAATTTTTCCCCCTCCTGCCAATTCTTTTGGTCTCTGCTCGAAACAGGTCGTAGAAAATGTGACCCATTACCATTTAACTGGACTCACCCGCTGCTATTAGTCATAGGTGGGTGTCCTTCATGAATGTGGTCACGTTCAGTAATAACTATCGCAATGATAAATAAGCGCATGAATCGCGACATAAAAATGTATCCAGATCCAGTGGAAATGGAAACCCAACTAGCGAGGCTCATTTTCAAAGACTAAATACATGAAACCTGAGAAAGGAGTTGGAAAATGCAGTCAGTGAACAGGAAGAGCAGGTTCGAAACGAAAGTGCGAAACTGTAGGCAATATCATTATCATTAGCGCTTTTAGTCCTCGTCGCAGTGGGATCCCTCGCGATAGGAATGCAATGCACTTAATTTGTAGTCGATGTACAAACGGAAGCTGAAAGAGGATTTCGTTGGAAAAAAGTAAAGAAAACGGAAAAAATCACTCCTCTAGAATTTTACTTCACTGCTATTTACACTGTTTTCTTTGACTCAACTCATCCACTCCACTACACAACAGAGGAAGAAAATGGGCACACTTTCTCATGTCGTCGTTCCATTTCTCTTCATTTAGTTGCATGTTCCTTCATTACAGCGCATTTTACAGAATTCGTCCTCCTATTTCTGTTTACTTTTCCTTTGAAAGGTCACATTTTTTAAAGTCCACATCATTTTGAGAAACTGTACAACTTTTGTTGCTACATACACGCGTTAAAAGGAATTCTGTCTGGAATCGCATGAGTTGCTATTACTGTTTCAACCGTAATTCTTTGAGCAGCGCGACCCTTCACAACAACATGAATTCTCCTTGAAAAGAATATTTTCAGGCAACAACAAGGCACAACATCAGAAACAAGGCTGTGCTGCTTTTATTTTTATACCTGTGTTTAGTGGCGTTTTACTGCAGAGAATTAGACTAGAGCTGGGACTAGGGACTTACGGACAGGAGCTCTTGATCGAGAATGTTTCCAGACTCCATTTTGTTGTGTCATGTCTTCATGTAACAAATAGCACACGGAGATCCGAATGATGCAGCGACAAGAGCTAGGCTAGGACATAAAATTTTGTTTCATGTAATAAACACCGGTTTCAGTATTAACAGAGACAATATCTGTACGTGGCAGGCAGACGGCAATCTGCAGAAATGGTGAGGAGGTATCAACGGAAACGGAAGAGGTACAAGAGTGATTTCTGAAAATACCAGGCGGGGTCGAAAAAAATGGGGAAAGCGTAGCGTTACGGTTTAGAGATGGGCATGCTATGATTTTATTGTGTTGCAGGCTCTACGAATGTATGCGGGGCTATCTTCATTGTTGATCTGGGAAAATACCCGTGGCTCAATTTGTAGTTCCATTATTGCGGTGGGAATAATGGGGATTGTCTACAATTTGTATGTGCACTTAAGATAAACGGCAGTGGTCTTTTGGACCGCGTTGATGATGATGAACGTGAGGATGGTAATAATAATGATGATGGCACCGCATGGTAAATATGAATTTCACCAAGAAAATGCTTCCTCTGTTTTCCCTGCCATTGTTTGGTTTTACACACGCATGACATTTCTCGTGCGCTTCCTTTTGTTTGCATAACATTGCCACGAATGCGCTATTCTTATGAATAGGAATAACGTTCCTTGAATTGTTGCGTTAGCAGAGGAGCACACGACTTTCATTTTCCATTCTGGAGAAAGCAATGGAAAACGGTAATTTAAAAAGGAGAGACCTTGGAGCGAAAAAGGCAGTTTATTGCTTCCTTTCTCCGGCGGATGATCCTCAGCCTGAGTACACACATACACATTCTTTTATCCTGGCATTCCACTGTGCTCAAATGGGCTTCGGAGATGGTTCTGATTCTGACAAAAATGAGAAAGGGAAGAAAAGAAGAGCAGTTAAGCAAACATACAATTTTCATATTTTCAGTTAAAAAAGAAAACTTTTTAACTATTCACCTACAAGCGCTGAAGCTTTGGTGTGGCGAACCTCTTCGTGTGGCCACTGGATTGTGCGAATTTGACTCACTCAGATATATATTTATTATGTGCTTGTATGTAGTGTTGGTTTTAGAAATGCGCATCGTTGATTTGCTGGAAGTGCTCATTTTGCAAGCAAGCAAGGAAGAGATAAAGGAGAAAGTGTTCCGTATAGAATTTATTTCGACAGGTCATGAGAGGCTTCCATAAATTTTGACTTGTGCCTTGGAGTTTTTTTTTTAAGCCGGAACACAATTTCATGCATTATGAGAATTTTACATGTCTATATAGCATTTTAAAAAGTTATCATTATTAAGTATTGAGAAATATTCTGGTAATAAATGACGTGCTTTCTTTAACAACATAATATAATGCGGGCTCTCACCAATGTGCAAACTTCCCAATTCCGCTCGCCAGCCACCATGCATGAAAAAACCGATTCTCCATAAATATGCATTCACTGTCTGAATAGATAATGTAGTCACTCCTCGAGTTTCGCTTCACCATACCATATCATTATATTTATTCCACACCAGTACTATCAGAGTAATGCAGTGTTAGCTGAGCTACAATGCACTATGTACTTTGTTTTTCATTATTTTCTTATTTTATAACTAAAATGTATCAGAGACCGAGCGTAAACACTTTGTTTGCATTTCCTTGTTTCTTGTCTTTTTTATTGTGATTTATGGAAAGATATTTGTAATGTCTCGAGCTAAAAAACACAACTTCTAATGAATTGGATTTATGGTGATTTACTAATGTCTCCAACAGTCCAAAGTAAAGAAGATGATATTAAAATAATTACTTTTATCATCATCATCATCATCGTGCTCGTCCTGGCCGTTATTATCACAAAGGTACAATTTAAGAATTGCTAGTAAACGGAGCATCCCCGTTGTGAGTCTCATTTGTACATAAACACTTTGCAATTTTCCCAGTGAAAGAGAAAAGAAAGACGTAAGGGAAGGTGAAAGGAAGGACAATAATCGCCTTAATCTTTATTCGGATTACAAAGATGTGTTTTTGTTAAAGGCTTTATAAATGTCTGTTTCATTTATTCCTTTTCGAGAAAAAAATCTACTTTGAGTAAGTAAGTAATTCAAAGAGAAAGGCTCAGGTGGGTGCTTGCTTCCTCCTCTACGATTTTTTGATACTATCCTTTGCGTGTTTTTATTACGCCTTAAACCAAAAGCTTTTTAGGCTAAAAAAAACTAAAACATCTCTATTCAAACGTATCTTTATCTTATTTTAAAACCATGTTACTCCGAGCTGTGTTCTCTCATCTCTTCCATTTTCGGCTAAACTAGACTAGACAAAGATGAAGTGAGCGCGTTTCACTTTAAAACAACAGCGACAAGGAGTAGAAAAGAAAAACGAAGAAAACTGAGAGATACTACATGAGCGAATTTAGTGCAAGTTGCTTTTTTGCAATCGCTTTTATTTCGTGCATTTGGGTGAAACTGAAACGAAAGTTGTATACTGCGGGTTCGCATATTCAGGGGGGATTAAAGGATTTTTTTTAGCATTGTTGTTTTGTAGCACATTACGGTTCCTGTTTGCTTTTGATAATGCTAAAAAACGGAACTGGGAGTAAGGAAGAATAAGAAAGTGTGGATATAAAGAGATTTCGTTTCATTTCATGGTCATTACATGGTGTTGTTGATAGCAGTTTCGGAGAACAATAACAAATAGCTGTGCACGGTATGCGGGTGGCTTTGCTATTTTAACACTGGTTTCGGGTTTCGTTTTTTCTCCACCTTCAAAATGTGAAAGTAAAAAGTAATTCCAACCAACGATAACGAAGCAACGATAGTAAAACGTGTGTACGTGTGCTTAACCACAAACTTTTATTTTAAGTTGGCCGTCAATAGCACCTCGAACCTAGCATTACATTCAGAAGAAGGAAAAGAAATGGAGACAAATTGTAAAAGTAAATAATTAATGGAAGTAAAATTACTGACTTTTCTATCATGGTCATTACATGGTGTTGTTGATAGCAGTTTCGGAGAACAATAACAAATAGCTGTGCACGGTGCGGGTGGCTTTGCTATTTTAACACTGGTTTCGGGTTTCGTTTTTTCTCCACCTTCAAAATGTGAAAGTAAAAAGTAATTCCAGCCAACGATAACGAAGTAACGATAGTAAAACGTGTGCACGTTTGCCTAACCACAAACTTTTATTTTAAGTAAGCCGTCAATAGCACCTCGAACCTAGCATTACATTCAGAAGAAGGAAAAGAAATGGAGACAAATTGTAAAAGTAAATAATTAATGGAAGTAAAATTACTGACTTTTCTGTCCTACTCTATTTATCAGACTACAGTACGGTTACAATACGGTCGATTTAGGAAATTAACTTTGAAACCAATCCACCACAACTCTGTTATTAAGGAAATGAAAGAAAAACATGATTAACTTTAGAACTTCCTTAAAAAGGTTGCTTGGACTGTTATTAAAACACGACTTTCCTTTACTAATTCAACTATAAACTGACAAAGTTTTATTTTTGAGGCAATGAGCGATGCGTTTATCAAGAGTTTGGTCGTCTTGTGACACGTAAAAGAAAGGCAAAATTCAATACTGGTTTATTTCAAGCTTCAAGGAAGTCATAAAGAAATAAGTAGGCAACTTAATTATATTTAATGGACAAAATGGCATTAGTTGATGTTAATAGCCGAGTTTCACAAATTACATTTTGACCCTCGATGATGAAAGGGGTAAGATTTCCAAAGGATAATGCAACTAATTTGGTGAGTAAATCAGGATTATGTAACTATTTAAAAGTAAAAATTTAAGTGAATGCCACACGTTCCAAACTGACAATGAGGAGTTTCATCAACTGAAACTAAAATTACCGACTGAAGGTAGCAAGTTTCAGTTTTAATTGAACGATTACAACGTGCGATGTCAGATGACTACTCATTCAGGCGAACTTTATAGAAATTGATATTGTCATAAATAGGAGTTTTAGGAGCCTGTAAACTAATAATAATAGTGTTCGCTCAACCATTAGAAAAGAATTGTCGCAGGCATTTACCTTTGATTATTACTTTGGAGAACAAGTGCTTGAAGAATGGAAGTGGAATGTACTAGTAGCAGTCAAGTTACTCGATAGATCCCATTTTGACCAAAAAGCCAATTATTTCTCCGCCTCACTAAGCATTAGCAAAACGGCTATTGTACTTGTATGCGATATCATTCTTCATGAATCACATTTTAAAACAAGCAAAAAGACTTTTAGTCCACAATATAAAAACTATTTATTAGTCCCGCTTCCACACTCGAAACTCGATCGTTATACGGATTTACGTGGGCTGGGACTATAGGGAATATCGAATGAAAGCAATAAGATTATCAATGAAACATTTCGCCTGCAATTTTGTAGCAAGCTAGGAGCAAGTCGCAGAGACACTTTTTTATACAGGTCGCATCTGGACTGTGTGTATCAAAGCAAGTCTTGAAAAGAAAGATCGTGGAAAAATATCCTGTGGGTATTTTTATTTTCCGGAATTGGTATCCGCGAAGCATATAGATTGAGAATCGACATAAAAGTGAAGTGCCTACTGCAACAGGAAGGCAGGTGGTTGTTTGTAGCATCCAGCAGCGCACATGGAACCATTACGTTCTTTTTATTATTATTGTGCTACGTTTTTCTTCCTCCACGTAATAATAAATGACCTTAAGTCAGGATATTAAAGTCAGAACAGGCAATAGGTAGACACGGCTTCGCTTCCTGTGCTCCTACTCTGCCAACAACCAGATGCTAGCTGCTGTATATAATAAAGTGTGACTAAAATTAGCCTTAGGGGTGCACGATGTTTTGAGGTTGTCACAAGTAGGGGAATATACTTTCTCCAATAATGCGAAAGTGATGAAGTACCGCTACAGAGACGAAAGGGCAAAAGGCAAACGTGGTAAAACAAAAGTTCCATTTCATTGCTAGCAATATTTCTCCATGTGTAGGCGTTAATTTCTATGTTGCAATTTGCAGTAAAGGAAAAATGTAAAACTCCCCTTCACTCTTGGCTAACGCCAAAATGTCAACGCAGATTGCTGACCATCAATTTTTTTTACATAGTACCAGAGCTCAGTTCAGTTCAGCTCGGTTTGGCCACCCCTGCCTTTTTCAGTGGTGAAAGTGAACTAACGCTTCAGAAGATTTTAGATCATTCGCCTCGCCATCGTTTTTAATTAAGGCATGGATTCATGATCAATTACTACTTTTAATCCGGAGTTATATAAGGTTCCGGCGGTGCTTAAATTATCCACGTTACGTAATTAGTAGAAGAATTTGGAATTTTTGTGTGATCGTTCCATTCAAGCAAACAGTAATTACTAAAGTTTTCCTATCCGTGTGGGCTGCGGTGGTTGCTTATTCTCTGCTCTAGAATTTCGCAACAAAACCAATTGATTGAATGTGAACATGTTTCATTCATCCCGGAATGGCTATGTTGCCCTATGGCCAATTTCTTTGTCATGGCATGACTGAGATACCATTCTGTTTTATAATCATTGGTTCTAGATTCCGAATGGATTTTGTTAGCCGTTGGTATTCCAGTAGGCTATGTTGCCCTATGGCCAATTTCTTTGTCATGGCATGACTGAGATACCATTCTGTTTTATAATCATTGGTTCTAGATTCCGAATGGATTTTGTTAGCCGTTGGTATTTCAGTGAAGCAAATGCTACAGAACTACAGAAACAATGGAACAGTTGAAGCAATCCCGTCGAAACGGAATGTGAAGTTTTACGGATAAGATAAAAAGTAATTAAATGCTGTTTCACAAGACCCTTGATGACTGTTCAGTATTCCAGAAAGAGAAAGTTCTGTGAACTGATTACCTGTCCAAAATGATCTTACTAGTTGCATTTCTGAAATGGACTGCTTGGAAAATTCGTTCCACTAGCTGGAAAGGAAGCTTTACCAGCTTTATAATTTGTCGAACTTTCAAATGTCGTCCTCGGATAAAAAGGCTTATAACAAGCTGGTAGCAAATTAAAGGATTATTGATTTAAATTAAAATAATTGCATGTAATAATTATTATTAGATCGCAGTATTATGTAATTTCGTGGAAGCCAAGCTTTTGGTAAGTACCGAAAAACAAATACGAATATCCTTCCGAAGGGAATACATTGATAATTAAAGGACTTAAATGTTTCAAGTTTCTACGAATCTCACAATTTGGAGATTTTCGGAAAAAATAGTTAAAGTAGTAGTTCGTAATGAATCTTGTAATTATTTACCTTCGCGTATTTATTCTTATTTTATTACTCTTCATCGAAGACTAATCCTACTCCAAGAGAATTAGCTGATATTTAAGGATGAGATAGCTTTCTTTCACTATTCACTACACTACTTTTAGCAAATATCTTCAAATCTGTTTTCCTTTCTGTGTACTCATTCTTCTCTGAAATCTATCTGGCTGTAAAACATTCCAAACGTGTGTGCTCTAATGTGTATGTGTGTGTACAAAGGAAAGGTAAGCAATGAACAGGCACGTTTAAAGGAAGACAGAGCAGAAGTTGATAAAGGAAATCAGTGAAACAGTGAAAAGTTTTCTGTTCAGCTCCTGTGTCTCTGCTTCCTATTATTTTCCCATGAAACTTTCTCTTTCTCCCGTAATCTCCATAATCACGTGTAGTTCATGCATCATTATCCAGGCTTAATATAAATGAAATGAAAGGAATCCAGCAAGGAACGTAGTGAGGAGAAAAAGGAAGGGAAGAGAGAAATGCAAGGACGAATGAATGATCAATGATCAGTGGAGCAGAGCAGCCTACCTTGCGCTCTGTGTAACTTTCTCTTTCCTTTTTCTATTTCCTTCACTCTTTTCCTTCGATTTACTTTTTAAGCTGGAATTGTACTCTGCTGCCAATAATACCTAGACGAAAATCTCTACTATCTTTGACTTGTAATAATATTAAGGGAGGTAAATTCTTTCCTGTTCCCCCACTCTTTAAAACCTTCGTCACATCATACTTTCACTTTTTTAAACTGCTGTATTCAGTTTCATCACGAAGGAACACTCACACACTTCACGTCATTCTATCATCTTCATGATCGAATCACTCGTTATACGAATATACCTAAGCCCATACAAGTGTTTCGAAGTCACGCAAGCTAAACTTTCACTTTTTTGATTAGATAAAGGAAGAGAAAGTTTTTTTATTCTTTGATTAATCATGGTGAAGGAGTCTTGTTATTGTTACTGTTAGTATTTGAAAATGGTGAAGACTTGAGATATTCTCTGTAAAATTGTTCGATTCTGGTGAACTTGTTTGACGTACGTACTAAAATCGCTATTCACAGTTTGTAATTATGCGGGTGAGTTGAGTTGTTAATAACTTTGCTGTGAAAGGTGTGTTAAAGTTCTACCATTTTATTTCCTGGAATGCATGCTTTGAAAATATTTTTGTGGATTTTGTTCAGGCAAAAAATATCAAAGGATGACTTACACAAATTGAGGTTGATTATGGAATCCTTTCTTTTCTTTGCCTGATTTTCGAGAAAATTAAAATCATAAACCCTCACTCACGTTGTTGTGAACAATGAATTTGAGCGGTGTTCTTGCTTTTCAATGAATACATTTTATCTTGTGATAAACACCGAAACTTTTTAAATAAATAATCTTCACTCAAAACGCAAAATATACACACTTCAGCTTAAGTTTAATTTAATACAAAAAGTTTGGCGCAAATCCAGTGGGTTTGGATGAAACTCCAGAAATATACAGAGAGCAATTCCATAAACCACATCGATACCTAACAATAATAATTAATATTAATACAATGATATGCTTCATAAATAAAACCAAGATTTCTTCCACTTTCTCCAATGAGAAATTCAATAAAAAACTCCATTGAATTAAAATAATGATCCTGCTGAATGTTTTTGGCCCGTGCGCACAGTTCAAATAACTTGACTCATAATGTATGAGTGTAGTGCAGTGAAAGAGACAAATAACTTTTCTGGATGTATTTTGCCTTCGTAGAATTTTCCTGGAATGTTGTGTGGAAAACCCACTGCATCTCAATAATATGACTGCTTGCGTAACATGTGCGGTTTCGAAAACTATTTATTCTTACATCAAGTTTTAAGTAAAATGCACATTCTTGTTGTGCCGCACGAATATTTCATGATAAATTTAACTCTCTGGTGATTTGGCACAGGCTATATCAATAAAATTTTATTTCTGACGATTTATCCCACGCTCGCTCACCATTACTGAGTTTATGTTCACTCGTCGCTATCAATTTTATCGAGCGACTTTTTACATGCACACTTTTATATTTTTTAAACGCAATAACCCACGACTAGAAAAATATAATGGAGAGTATAAAGACTGATTTTGAATTCTAATCAATTGCAGATTGCAGAGCTTGAAAAAGTAGGCGCATCACCAGTAAATAGTCATACATTCGCCTTTACGCTTTACAGGCGTTAGCCAAACCATTGCCATTTCAGCTTCGTGTTTTTTATTTGATCACCTAACGCTGCTACTGCTGTTGCTGAGAGTGGAAAATTGGAAAGTAATGGTAAAAGTGCTAACAATAAAATACATTTACAGTATTGAGGTAATAAAAGTGCAATGTGATGTTCTTTTTAATACCAGTCACAAGCTCACAAGTGCGAAATATGTGGCTCGCTTTTAATGTTGTCGATGTCAAGTCAAATGATAATAAAGTTCTACACATTTAAGGCTTTATTTCAGTTCCACTATTGTTAAGAAGCTTTGTAATTGATTCTTTTCAATTCTTGACTCATTTAATTAGACTTCAAAGTACTGTCTCATAGTAGTATTAACAATAAGATGGAACTCATTTCAGATCAATTCACAAACTATTCAAAGATGTGATTTGGCACTGTGTCGGAATTAATGGAGAAAATGAAGCGTGTTTTGGCCACATAAAAGCGCAAAAACATTTATTGTACTTTGATGTTCCTCTTATTCTTTGGCTTGCTATATCTCAACTGCATGTTTCTGGGTGGGAACTCAGCATCACCCTCGATATTTGGAAAATAAAACAATACGAGTTTTGCATGGATGACAAGATAAATGTGGGTGTTTTGTTTTCCTGTGTTGGCGAACGATATAGACCTCGAAACAAAACAACAAGATGATTGTGTTCATACTACAATGTTACATGTCACGGTGCATTATGTTTAATTCGATGAATGAAAATCCCCTTGTGAGAAAAGTTTCACTTGCAACATGAAGCAAAGATCTCAGGCTTCCATGTGGCGTGAACGTTAGTTCTGAAAAACATACTTTTTTGCTAAGCTTTTATATTCTACTTCGTCCTGCTTCTTTGCAAATCTAAACAACAATGTTTTTCCTTATGCTTGTCGAGGAAATTTAAATTCCTCTGTCGTGAACGCTAAATTTGATTAACTCGGTGAGGCACATCCTCATGGTTTTCAATTAATGTTCTAATCATTCTCTTTCCAACAATAGTTTGCGAGGCAGTTTGGACAAGGTGAAGAGAAAGCTCTCTGGCTCTTCCGCCCCATAAATGATTCACTTAAATACAAACTTACAAACACGACATGACATTATCGCCTTAATGAGCAACCACATGCACAACTGTAGAGACTCCTTCATTTTGAGTTGATGGATCACACTGCACCTAATGCAACATATTTAAGTAATATTGTCCGTTCCTATCGATTATTTCAGATTGTAAGATAATATCGACTCAGACAGACAAACAACTTTTTGATCAATAGAGTCTTTGTTCTCCGCAACACTTGCCCAACTTTGCTACGCAGATTGTCTGTTTTGGGGTAGAAATGAATGAGACAATAATATTAGATTTCAGAAGATGATATCAACTGAAAAACAACTGTCATGTATCATTTTCCACTCTGGATAATCATAAAGAGTGATTTCACTATTGTTTCATTTGAATGAGGCTTGGCAAAGTGGATACACACGCTTTTATGTCCCAACTGACACAACCTGGCTCAGGACAGGGAAATAAATCAACCTGGGTTTTCAAACATGATCGCTCCCGAGTAGTAAATACTACAACTTCGCGGAAAATGAGTGAAATTAAATCAAAGAAAATGTAAATAATACCTCAGATGAAATTTTACGCCAATAATGCTTTGACTTAAAACAGATTCCGAATTTCGTGTCTTGCATATTCATAAAATGCTTGCACTAATTATAAATATATCTCTTGTTGTGTACAACAGCACAGTCTTTCCAAATATTGCTATTATTATTAGAGTTATTTACTGCTGCTTTATACGAAAAACATTTTACGTCAGTGTGGAACTGAATACAGCAGAGATTATGATGACAAATTCAATTTGAAAATCCATTCATATTGGGTAGCGAACTTTGAAAATCGTGTCCGCCACAACTCAGCCCACACTCGTGAACTTTGCTGATTTTATATAAGGGAAATAAACCACCATGAATACGTTAAACCTAAATAATAAAAGAATTTTGGTTATATAATTCATATAAGGGAGGTTCTTTCTATGAGCATTGACACTGCCAGTTGCTGTTTTTAGACAATGGGTGGATTTTACACCGAGTTTTCAATATAGACGTAACCCATGCATTGTATTCTAGACATAGGATCATGCGGAGCCATTGATTTGTTTTCAGCCTTCATCCAGCCACGGAAAGGCCTTGTTCGTTTTGCTTTCTCCGAGAGAGTCTAATATGTTATGTCACGTTCTGTGAAAGGAAGTCTTTTTAGAAAGGAGGAAAAAACACAACAAAGAGAAGAGCACAATAGTACGTTATCGGGAGATGCATGATAAATGAGGACAAAACTGAGGAACTTGTACTTCTCGCATTTGAAAAATCACTTTGTTCCGCTAAAAATACACGTAATAAATAAATCAATAATGAATGCACCAAACGTTCTTGGAAGAGAAGCTTTCACACTGCAAAAAGGTAGATTGTAATGCATACAAATGCCGTCTGATCAGAATAAGGACGATAAATGAGCAAGCTCCTGTTCTTTATTCAATTTCTCTGGACACTTTCAGGCAGACATTGACAATAAAAAAGTAAGTGGTTTACTGATGTATAACCAATCGAATCAAAATAAAGATACGCTTTAGCCCTTACATTCAGTCAGTGACACGGGCTGATTGACGAGGAGCAGACAAAGCTATTCAGAGTTCCTTTCACATTTTGCGTCTCACTGCGCTCAGACGTGCAACGAAATCTGCAATGCAATAGACCATGATATGAAATCACCAGAGTTCAGGATACGCAGCATTAAGATGAATGCCTTAAACGAACCACTTTTTTCACTCCCACTGCTACTGGCGCACGTTCCATCATCATGATCATGATCATGGCCATGATACAAGGCAATTTCGATGAGAAACAGGCAAGGAATGCGAATGAAGCTTTTGGAACACATTCCTGATTCTGCGACTTTATTCATCCCACTTGACATGGAACGCTAAGATAGAATCAAATAGGATTCTCATTCATTAACTTTCCAATGGAGGGAAGGAGTTGCACATAAATATTTCTGCAGTAAAGTAAAATAAATATGATAGATGCAATAGAAACCTGAATTATCTACCTCGATTTGGCTGGAAACACTATGGCATTTCAAGACTGAAAATCATTTTACCGGTGGGTGGCTGTAACTCCTTTCATTTCTCAGGAAGCAGCCTATTATTATGTAGCTGAACAACGGTCCGTGAATAATCGGTGATATTGCTTGAAAAATGAGGCATTTAACCTTTGTTTGAAATTACTTACATGTGTACTCTTAAGGCCAGGATTTCCTTACACTTGATAAGAGTTCAAGGAAGCCTTTAAATTCATAATTTAGACTGCTGCTCGAGGACGGTTAGGAATAAGCTGGTAAATGATTATGTTACATAATGTACTCTTCGCTCCTTAAAAAGTTCCTTCTCTAACCCATAAAATAAAATAAAACCACTTTTTTCACTAAGCTGAGCATGTTGGATTGGTCGGAGGAAAGGAAAAAGCAGAGTTTCGGGAAAATGACCGATATTACGTAAGGAATTGAAGTGCGCGTAAAATAAAATTAAACCACTTTTTTCACTAAGCTGAGCATGTTGGATTGGTCGGAGGAAAGGAAAAAGCAGAGTTTCGGGAAAATGACCGATATTACGTAAGGAATTGAAGTGCGCGTGCAGAATGCAGTTTGCCAGTGCCACTGCTACCAATGCATCAAGATGATGACAATCCAATTTCTCCAGTTTGAGATAAATGTTTGGCTCGACTCCTTCCATACAAAGTTCCATTTCCATTTTTGTAGTAGTGCATGAAGAAAGATTGCGGAACGTTATTAGGAAGCATTTTGAGCAACTGCTAGAGGAAACGACAAACGACAGTTGTGGTAGAACGAAGCGAAAGTGAAAAGGCAAAGATGCTTCTCACAGTCGACTCTTTTTATGGCATTTATTATGTGTCCTTTCATTTCATATAATCTGAGCACTATAATTTTAACATCGCTCCCTTTTCCATGCAAGTGTTTAAATGAGAAAGTGCTCTTGTTATACTCTGTAAACGTAACCATAATTCGAATAGTGTGCTAAAATACACTAAGCTTCTGATGACAGTCGCTTTAATTCTAGTCATCTAGAGCTAGGCCGGATCTACTCTAATACTAGTTTCAGATACATAAGGGTTTTTCCTTTCAGAAATAATATGGCTGTGTCTTTATCTGTTGCCGACTAGTACACTACAAGTGCAGTCATTTTCGTCATCCGGAGGGACAGTTATGAGATGAAATTCATATAATCTGAGCACTATAATTTTAACATCGCTCCCTTTTCCATGCAAGTGTTTAAATGAGAAAGTGCTCTTGTTATACTCTGTAAACGTAACCATAATTCGAATGGTGTGCTAAAATACGCTAAGCTTCTGATGACAGTCGCTTTAATTCTAGGCATCCAGAGCTAGGTCGGATCTACTCTAATACTAGTTTCAGATACATAAGGGTTTTCCCTTTCAGAAATAATGTGGCTGTGTCTTTATCTGTTGCCGACTAGTACACTACAAGTGCAGTCATTTTCGTCATCCGGAGGGACAGTTATGAGATGAAATTGTTTGTAATGCTTATTTGTCCACACAGTGTGTGATATGAAATGCTTAACTTTTTCCACTCTTGTTTTCCCAAGTTATGTCTAGTGAAACGTAATAATTTGGAGAGAAATAATGTCTCCTTGCTGCTTTTCTTGTCTACGTATGTCTCAGCTTTTCTGGGAACCGCTAAACTCAGCTTGCTTTCTCAGATGAGAGAGACGTTCTCTTTCTCTTAGTGACATTCCAGAAGTGACAATGAAGAAAAGGCAGGCAGAGCCCTGAAAAAGCCGAACGTTAAACCAGCTCGGCTATGTGGGCGGAATTTTAGGAGAAAGGATGAGTTCTTTCAATTCCCAAGTTTGCTCACCGAGTTATTTTATTTTTGATGCGCACTTTCTAAAATTCTTTCCCAGACGACTCATTTCGTCAGATGGAATTGTGTATTATTTTTAAAAACAGTCAGATATCATTTCAGCGGTGCTTAGAAATATAGTACTAAAAGCATAATCGTGAATCAAGTCAACACTGTCTGAAATATTTAGCGATGCCTGGTTGTTGTTTTTGCAGTATTTTGCAAACCAAGTTCCGGTGAAGAAATGTAAAATACATTTTCCTTCATATTTTATTTAAGTCTTTTTCCACACAGTTGAATTTATTTACAAAAGTCTTGATAACAAATTAATTTATGTACGGTTGCAAAATTCGTGGAACTCATTTAATTCAAAGTAATAGGCTAGTCCAACCAAGCTAAAGGCGAGTGATTATCTCATGTTTCATTATGTAGCTATCCGGCAAAACTAATTGGACAATGAATATACGCAATAAAAAAGCTATCATAGAAAGAATTTAATTGATCCAGAGGTAAAATAATTGTTGTATAAACCTGACACTAATTGAACATTTTTACTCAGGTTCAATTTCCACAGGAGCATTTTTATTTAAATTTTCAAACTTACACATGATAACTAACCACATGCTTACCACAACAAAGAAGCTAAGGTACAGGCTATATGCTTGAAAATGCCAGAAAATGCAGAAAACATTAATTTGAATGATACAACTGTAAGGCATTTCGGAAGTTACATGACTCGTACATGAAATGACTGTTTTACGTAAAATGTTTTCCAAATGTTGTAAGTTATAGGAGAACGAAGTTATTCAATTTTTTTTCAATAAAAACCCCAGTGTTTACGTAGGTCTCAGGAGAAAAAAAATCTCATTAACTCACTCCATGTTTCCATCAACTCATTATTGTATTGCGAAACAAGGAGGACGTAACCACTCTAAAATCCAAAGAAACGTATGCACGAAGCAGAAGTTTCTAACTCTGTAGTCCACTTTAATTCCGAATGCAAATTTTTGGCTTGTTGTTGCTTGCTGGAGAATTTAGCGTCGTACAAAAACATATTCACTATTTAGCTTCTCCAGAAGTACTCTTTCTTGCGCAGAATAGCAAGAACGTAGTACTCGCAAGAAAAGTTTACTTTCACTTTTATTAGAAAACAAAGCAGAATATCATCAAGGAAGAATGGAAAAGTTTTGTTTCTCTTAAAAATCCGTGTATATTATGGCCGCTATAAAAATCAATATAGGCCAGAACTTATCTTGCACTTATGTATATTACAGTCATACTTGCGCAATCGTGCTTGCCCAAATAGTTGCATTAGCATAATAAATACAGCGGCCCAACATCAATTTAAAAGCAGCCTTATTTGAAGTTACTAGAAAGGGGTTATTTGAAACCGAAATCATATTATCCAGGATTATTTCTCCCATTATGCCGACTCAGTGCCGACGCTGAGTTTACAAAAACGCTGACACTCACATTGTACTTGCTATCATTAGGTACTTGACGGGAGTATTGAGAAAGATTTTGTAATTCCAAAGAAATACCAAGCCAAGTTGAAGCGCCTTGCCAAAGTAATGCCATTTAATGTGTGTGGCCTGTTCAGATTGGATCAGTGTTTGCATCCTTCCGATCCATTGCATATAAATTTACTTTGTCTACTTGTTGTGCATCTAAGATTGTTTGAACTCTTTTCAACACATCACACGGTGGAGACACTGTAGAAAGGAGGCTGACTCACGAGAAGGGAGAATCTATGGTTTGCAAGAGCTGTGCCAAGTCGATCCTGGTAACTTGACTTCGGAGAAGCGCT
The DNA here is from genome assembly GCA_021029165.1 of Cyphoderus albinus. NCBI lineage: Eukaryota > Metazoa > Arthropoda > Collembola > Entomobryomorpha > Paronellidae > Cyphoderus > Cyphoderus albinus. The sequence goes on from VYYJ01001787.1 coordinate 23,652, forward strand.
CCCATAAATATCAAAGAGGCAAGAAAGGAGTGCGTACTTTTCTTCATGAATACTTTACGATGTATGTTCACGTCAAGTAGCTATCTTCTTGCGCAACTTTCCAAGGCAGCATCAGTAATGTATTCTTGAAGAGTAATCTGTCTCAATTACTGCAAATTCAGTTATTATATATATGGAGAGTTACGCGTTTTTCTTAACGTTCTTCCTAGACCTTCAACTTACTGGCCCTCCAACACAAGGAAAAAGTTTTTTAATCATTTAAATAATCTTTTATGGGAGCCAATGTCTTTTCTACTTTCAGCGCATACTTTGGCCATTTCTCAAAGAAAATAAATCACTTTGTACTTAAATTAAACACAACAGAGTCGTTGCCTATTTTTAATTTGTAGCCTTTCCAGAATTGTCGAAATTAAATACTTTTGTGGGCAGTTATCCTACACAAATGGTGAAGTTTGTCTACTTTTATTATCTGTTATTAAAAATAAAACAAATTGGTACGTGCTATGTAAATTTATAAATGAAGCTGAAGGGATCTTGCGTATTACTGCTGGGATCATTCCAAACAAAGGCAGTGTCACTGAATTATGCAAGTTGTGCCGGCGTCGCCCTTGAGGCAAATAAAAGCAAGCACCCACCCAACATGTTATTTTCCATTTGTAGGGAAGCAGCGACACAGAAAAACAAGGAAAGTGAGAATGAACAGGCGCAAATTGATTCAATTTCCTGAGTGGCATATGTGGCTACCATAAAAATAAAATAACTGTAAATGGCACAACACATCTATAACCATCCACTATTTTCTACATGTAAGCAGGAATCTACTGTTTCAAAACGTTTAGTTTTAGTCCAGTCTCAGAGAGTCATCCAGCCATATGGAACATTTTACTGTTCACTTTTCCCTAACGATAATCATTTCTTCAATGCGAAGTACCTCACTTTGAGTTCATTTATTTATACACACACTTACCCCATTAAGGCTGCTTTGTATGCCACGACGTAAACATAGAACAGAGTCTCGACGGAACTATTCAGTCTACTAAAGACGACGCGACTACATTAAGTGTAAAATAATGTTATCATCTTTTCCATACTAGTGTTAAGCACCCCTCTAGTGGTAACATTGATGCTGGATTAGATCCTCAAAGCAGTGCCGTTGTTCATAATCCTGTATTTGTATAATAATAGCAACAGCGTGACTTTGTCCCTCGTTTCATTAAAAATTTATTCCACAAGTTTGCAAGAAAGCCCACGCTTGATTTTGCTAATGGTATACCCACATACCCGGCTTTCATTCGTCCAAAATCTAAATCGAGTTGTTTTCGCACATTCACTCAGAAAAAATAAAAATGTGAGTAAATCAAGTGGAATAAATGTAATTAAGTAAACTAAACGCGTGAGACTCCATCAGATTAATAATGGATTTATTTAGATAATATTTCAAACAACCTAGCAGACTGTGCACATCCTACACAGTACACAGAATTCAGTAATGCGTAGCAACTTTCACTCGCGATCGAGACATGAGAGACGTTGTATATGAATAAGGGTACTGCACGTACGATCTTATTTGGGATTGTATATGTAAATGAAAAAGTTGTAAAGCTAGTAAATGTAGCCAAACGAAATAAATGTGATATGTCCCTGTTATCAGATATGATGTGACGTCAGTTTGACTACACAGAAAAACGTCTCAGAAAAGAGAAAGTTTGACATGTTCCTACGGTTTATCCCTAGCCTAATCACGGTACTGGGGAGAGATTGGTAGACTTTCACTTCGTAACAACCGACAGACAAGATACTTATCTCTTTGTTATTTCTTTCTATGTCTACCTCCTAAATATTCTATCATTTCTTCTTACAATTGCCATTTCATTCATTCATGTTGTTGCAGGTACTGTAAACAGATATTGATAGCTCGTGCTGGAATCGACACTTTTTTCTATACCAAAGAATCACGTTTATTTTTGTTATTTTTGGGATTGATGGCATATTTTATTGTAAAGGGTGTAGAAATCGAGTCTGGAATCTCGTCTCACATTTTTGCCAAATGAATTGAATTAGTTCTTAAAGGGGAAGGATCTTTGGACGAAAGCTAAGATAAATAATCCGTTGTCAGACTCGCCCGCAGGCGTCGTCGTCTCTTGATTTTCGATGAGTCGCGACCGTGACCACTAATGGCTGTTCAACAGACGAAAAACTAGTTGCACTGATAAATTACAGCCTTCTTCTCTCTTCCCATTGTTTTCATGATTCAATTTTCGCCAATGTGGGTGTGAGGGCAGCACCATGGAATTAATCAGGGCAGCCGTAGTATCACGTTCACCTTGAGTCCGCCGTATCTTCAGTCATCACGTCGTCAAAAATCTAATGCAATACAAGGCTAAAATAGACAGATTTTGATGTTGTTGTTTGCGGTTAAAAAACAACTACTAAAAGTAAAAGGCCATGGGAAACCAAACATTGAAACGAGAAACACTAAACAGAGGACCCATAAAGCACGATCGTGTGTTCTCGGTTATTTTTATATATGTATTATAAATGTTTTATGGAACAGGGAAAACGCTTCGGTATCATCCCTCGTCTCGTTCCTCATGCATAGTTTCATGAGCCTGAGAGATAATACGTTTTTATTATCATGCTGTCACAATCACTGTGCTCAAGTTTTCGTCTTATAACAAGGCAGTTTCATGAAATATGTTGATCTCATTGTTGTCCTGTAGGATATTGAAATTGATATTATTCTCATGATGCATGTTTTAAACATTGTTCATGGAAAAGCACAGCTTTATGTCTTATGTTGTTTGTAATATCAAAATGGATAAGAAACTGTGTGGTCCTTGTGGGCCTTTGAAATGTCAGGCCTTGTTAATCTTTTAGAATGATACGTATACATAATTACATCAAAACCTTGAATGTGTCCTATTTAATGTTTAAAGCGAGTGAGTGGAGAAAGTGACAGATGGCCATAATGAATGGACGAATAAACCTGCTCTAATTTCACAACAAAAGGCTTTGTTTGTGAAACGTGCAGTAAACAGCAGTGTCTAAGAGATGACGGCTTGGCCCGCCCACGAATTATTTTGATTTTATGTGTAAAGCTAAACTCAGCAGGGAATCGAGGTTTTTAAACACGTTTGCCCTTCATTGATCCTCATCCTTCATTCAGTTCTTATATTTTAAACTCTGGGGTTAATATAGAAGGCGAGAAAATCCTGGTTTTGTACCTCTGAATTTAACTTAACCGAAATTTGCTCTTCTTCTAAAGCTAAACTTTAATCATCAAATAATTTTCTCGGTAAAAGTAAAAGCATTTACTAACTTTGTTGAAGGTTATCCGGCTTCCTTTGTCCTCTTGTTACTCATTTTATTGTAAAAGCTTTAAAACCGCCCACGATTTT
>VYYJ01001788.1:0-27047 GCA_021029165.1 Cyphoderus albinus
GATGGATGAAATGGACAAAATGGAAGAATTGGACGAAATGGATGAAAAACCATAGAGTGAATTTTATATGGTTTAAATTGCCCCAATATCCATTTCGTCCATTTCTTCCATTAATTCCACGAAAAATTGGCGGGATAAAACATTTATTCCAACACGGAATAAAAGCCAGCTGTCCGGATGGGCGTACTCTGGCTTTATCCTTTCAATCTATTTCAAAAGTGCCACTAAAACAACCTAGTAAATGTTGTACTAAATACTCTCATACAATAGATAGCTAAATGTTAAAAAGAAATACTCTTTTGTCGATAAGTTTGATCTTTGACCTGGTCAATATGCCTTGCTCTTAACCAAGCCAGTTAACACTGGTATGAGCGTCAATTTTATAAACGTCTTAAAACGGCTGTACTTTCCAGCTTCTGTTTTTTTGGTTGGGTTCCCTTGGGTGCGGTTTTGAAATAAAATTCAAAATCAATATATTTCCCGGTATGTATTAAAATTCAACTTTAAATTTGCTTTGACTTCAAACAGAATAAAATATCGTGACATTCGTGACACCGCAGTTGAATGCATTTGAAAAGTTTGGACAATTTTTGAACTTGCTTTTGTTCTTGTTTTCCTACAATTTTCATTTATACTGAATAAAATTATTTTGTTCACAGAGCTCCAGGTGAGGATCTATCCGTGTTTATCTTTTAGTTTAAAGTCATTAGATATTTATGTTTCAATATTTCAATATAATCAACGGGGGTCAGGTTTAATAAATAATCTCTTAACCCGATCAAATTCCATTTTCCCTTAAAATATTCGCCAATTCCATGGTTTTAGTTTAATAATTATTATCAACTTATTTAAATCTCTCCGCAAGACGAATGCTACATAATAAATGAATATAGCTTTCCTGTGTTTGCTGTTATAGAAGATGTATCTCTCTGGGAATTGGTATAGGGTGCGGTAATCTTACCATTTTACCGGCAGGTGGCGGCTATCGGAATTAACGTATTTATGTGATTTACTGTTTTCGGATTGAAACTTTATGTACGCAGTTTAAAATTACATCAAATTAATTGTATATTTAAAGTAATCTATGTATAATATTCTCGAATTCATTTACGTATGTTTGAATAGCTATTATTGTTCATGTTTGTAGTGGTATCCAGATTGCGAATAAAATATTAAGTTTGCGTATTTATATTAATTGCTCTAAATGTGTTCTAGTTTCACTTTTTTTGTTTACTACAACATTCTCTGAAATGCGCATTATTTATTTCAGTATTTTTTAGCGATTTAGAAACCCGTTGAGCGTGGTAACGCAAAGCGTTGACATTTTTCTTTCCATACGAACATCCCATTTACAATGCATTTAAAAAAAATACCATTTATGGATTAGTTATTTGTCTTGATATACTATAGTACAATTTGTTTGAGAAAAAATAGTTACATCAAAATACAAGTGACATAGAACCATTGATTTTGTATGATTGATTGACTTTGTATTACAATTGACCAAGTGGTATCAAAATTGCATTAATAATTATAATCCAAAACACTTGACTACACCTATACCTGGGTGCTTTGATTAATTCGAGATCATTTAATTTGCTTAAAGAGCTGGGAATAAGTAAAGAGAATGTTTTCAATCGGTCGCCATTAAACTATGTGCACAGCTATATTTGTGTCTGATAGCTCATTTTGGGGCGGAGACTCTCAGCTTTAAAACAAACCGTCCAACAGCCAAAATTGTGATGATTTGTTATTGTTAGAGTTAGTCCGTAGAGAATAAACCCGAAAAAATCAAATTTTTCCACTTTTTAAATTTGTCTTCTTTCTTCAAGCTGGTACTTCGCAACCGTAATCGTTTTGAAGAACCAATAAACGGTTTTGCTCTCCATTAGTTGCTGATTAATTTGACGCATGAACGTTCAGGCAATTTAGAGATTGAGAAATATCCAAATAGCAATTTATTTCTCAAATGTCGTTTGCAACTCATTTTTGAACTTCAAAGCAAATCCTAGATTTCGAGCATTTATTGCAGTCACCATCAATCACAGGAGGACAATTAAAATGCAAGTGGATGCTCATTTTTGAAGAGTTGGACTTTCAAATAGAGGTTATTCCAATCCAAAAGAACAAACTGTAGAAAACTGGCAAATTGCCAGTGGGATTGTCTTGTAATTCCTGAAAAAGTGTGTAATTTGATTTTTCTCTCCTTTACTCTCTACGCAATAACTTTGGCAAATTTCACCATTTTGGCTGAGTGATGGCTTGTTTTTAAGCGGAAAGTCTCAACTCCAAAATGAGCAAACGATTATAATAATACACATAGTTTAATGTTGAGTCAACATTGTTGACCAATTGAAAAAAATCTCTTTCCCAGAAAAAGTTTTTCCCGTCCTTTAGTTACATACAGCGTTGGGTTTAAACGTACTTTTTTCCGTCACAAATCAATAAAGATAAATCGAAAATTGTAAGGTCTTGCTTTTAGATATTCAGGAATTGGTTTATTAGAAATTGATTTAAGAGTATTTCTTAGAAACATTGGTGAATTCAACCATTATAAATTCGATTTTCAGTTCATTATAATTTAATACAAGAATACATTGATAAATATATTTTGTGAATGAGGCAACACTTTCGGTATATACCTGTTAAACTATTCCAAATCGCCAAGCGGTGCCCTAAATTCCTTCTGAAAGGTGGATGCGAGTGTGTTATGAACAAAAACCAAATCCTTCGTGTAGTCATCCATGACTTTTCTCACATAGACGTAACCCTTGGACTCCAATAACGCCTTGAGTGTTTGCGCCGGCCTCTCCACTGGAATGTAGGGATATTCGACGGTGATCACTTTAAACTTCACCTTATCGAAAGGTATGGTTTGCAGAATGCTGAGCTCGGCGCCTTCCGCGTCCAAACTGAGAAAGTCAACCTCGTTCACGTTGAGCGCTGCTAGCATCGTGTAGAGTGGAATACATTGGACTTCCACGGGAATTTTATCTGTCGAGTTCATTATTGAGTCAACACCCTTAAAGTAGCCCTCCCTCGAGGGATGCACGAAGAGAGTGACTTTCTCAGCGAAAGGCGTCAAGCAAGCGGCCGCGTTGATGGTCCACCCCTTTCGGTTTTTAGTTCGGAGTTCTTTGTAAAGTGAGGGATTTGCTTCTACGAGCAGTCCTGTCCAGCCGAAGTCTTGCTCCAGTTTCAGCGTGTTTGAAAGGAACTCACCGTCGTTGGCGCCACACTCAATGAAGAATCCTCGATAATCTGGGTCCCCGCTCGCGTCAATAATATATTTCTTGATAAGTCGCCTTTTTATCCAGATTCCCAAAATATTTTCAATTACTACTGTTGAATACGTACCAACCACGTTATAGGGCAAGGTGGACGGAGGGTCGAGAAGTTCCTGTCTGCAATTTAAAAAATCGATCATCTCAATAATAATTACCATTAATTTTGTTTTATAAAGCTACTTAGTTTTACCAATTAACAACCTGACAAGATCGATTAAGCAGGGGTCATCTTGACGCCGCTTTCCCCCGGTATCCAGTAGACTCCTTGAGACTTTACCTAATAATAAATTTTCTACATGTAATTTGCAGTTTGTAAATATATGTATTTAACTTAAATAAGTGGTATACAAAATATAGTAACATTAAGTACCTCGGCAAACAAGAATTTCCCTTGGCAGAAATATGTAAGTCCCAATTGTTGAAAAACAGAGAATCACTGCAAGAATATAATTCTTAAATCGTAAATTTTTTAATTGCTTCATTGTAATTTTAAAACTGAAGCCTTGGTTACAAACAACAGTGCACGAATGTATTTAATATTTAATGGCTACACTGCGAACTCAATCGCTACTAATGTCCTAGTGTCAATAGCATAAAGGGGTTGATTTTCTTTTGGTCGATTGTGTACAAGTCTGCAAGACAAACACTGCAGTGAGTGCCACTCACTGAGTGGACTTTCATGTATATTGAATACGTTGTCTAAATTAGAAATGAAAGTGGATTTAAAAAATCCGCTGTAAATAATAATACTGAATGTAAGAGGTACTTAAAGGGTATATCTTTTAGCGTCTAGCGCGACTATGTATGAAGCGTTGATGTTATTGAATATAACTAGAACCAACACGGCGAGCTGCATGTACATAGGTAGTTGAAGTTTTTAATCGAGACTTATACACAAATGGTTTGAGTTCCAAACCACAGTGTATAAAGGTAAATACATAAGTTACTGCATATCTTACATACATTGTGAACTAAATAAGCAAACTAGGTTTACTTCTTATCTTTAGTAATTAGTATGTGTATACATTGTTGCAATTTAAGAACTACCATATTCTCGAATTCATTTGTGTATATTTGAATAGTTATGGTAATGGTAATGGAACGCATGATATTCATTAGATTCAGAGTCAAGATTAATAATTAATAACCTATGCATCATGCAAACTTGCTGGAATCAATTCAAACTTGGCCGAGTCGCGTTTGAAATATTTTCGTTAGAAATATTTCAAACTCGGGCTGACTTGAAACCTGCTAAATGGACTTATGGAAAATACATTCCACTGATTCCAGTGGCTTCACAAATAAAAACTGAATTGCTTTATTCAATTAGCGGTATGGCCTTCACCTCTTTTCCAGGACCAGGAGATTTACAATTGTAGCATATTATGACAAGGATAACAGATATAGGTACAAATTCCCCACTTTATCACATGGTTATTTGTGAGAAGAAATTGAATGTTTGTAAAAGTCCGTCGAGTTATTTTGCAGAGGAGGTTGCAGAGGTATGGTTCTCGATATTTGGAAACTTTCCTATATTGTGAGGAATGATGAATGAATTTGCATTAATCGGAGGCATTCAATTGAATTTTTTTTCATGTTTCCACAAATTGGTCTCAATAAGTTCACTTTCAAAAATAAAAGAGTCTCCCCCATTTTCCCGGTTGTTGCGGAGAGAAATTTATTGAAGGTTTAGCATTTCATGAGTTAGCTGGCCTCTACGACATTGTCATTTGGCTGCCCATTACAGTCACGGTTATTGCAGTCGCAATTACACTAAATCTGACCATATCATTTGACGAAAGTTCGCCAATTATTTTGTCTACTGCTTTTTGGATCAAAACGATTTCATACATTTCCTTAGTTTGTGGTGTTCTGGTTGGACAAGCTGGGACGATCGCATCGATTGTGGACAGACATCCCAGGGCAAGATTAGTTTTTGGTTTATTTCTGCTCATAACGTTTTAGCGAGACATATAAACGTGACAACGTTTATAATATAATGCTACCCAGAAAAGCAAATTTCTATTAGACTTTTGGAGGCCGTGTCGTAAGAACAAAATAAAGCCCTGAAATACTTGCAAATTCAGGAGTAAAAAGAGCTATAAAAATCTTTGGAGATTTGTAAAATGACTGCGATAGTAGCTTCGACATCTACGGTGCATAATATCGCGAATTATAGTAGGTAGCAATAGAAGACGGTATATTTCGGTGGCACAAAAGTTATTTTTAAATTTTATTATGGCGTTTAAGTTGGACGGATTAATTCCTCCTCACGTTTGGCGACGATTGAGAAGAATATATGGTCGGGTGTATGGGGATATATTTCGGATTTAGTGGATACAAGTACTGCTTAGAATTTCGACATCATTCACGTCTTCTGACCAAGTAAAGCCGAAAATGAGTGAGAACGGAATTTTGATTTTTATTGTGTTGATTAGTGGGTTAATTATTTCCGGGATATTTTTGGTGAAAGAAATTTGCTACAAAATTGCAACAAAAATTTGTAGAATCTGGATATTTATGTGAGGCTCATATAAAAGAATTATTGACGGTTATTACCAACTTAAAATTCGATTGGTTTTGTATATGTGGCTAAAACTTGGGCCACGGAATTTTGTGGACTTGGGAAAATAGTCATATACTTTAGCTTAAAAATGATTTAATCCGTCGCTCTGTCACATATGATATGCTAAATAGGATATATTAATTGTATTTAGGCAACTTTTTGTGTCCAAGAAAAGTCTTAATGATGTTGTTGTTGGTGTATGTAAATTAATCATTCAATGTATAATAATAAATAATACATAAACGCAACGATGAAGCAATGCATGTAAATTAATTTTTGTTTTCATGTGCATAAATTTGCTACTTGTTTCTTCAATGCTGGAAATGATTTTAAAATTTAGTGGAAACCTGTTTTAAATATTTCTGGAATTTATATTTACGTAGTTTTCTATTAAGTATCCATTAAATCCATATGTATTACTTTGCGAATTTGTTCGTTCAAAGTTTAGAAACCAGGTGGGAAGATGAACTACATACATATGTGAGATAGCCGCTTAATCCGAAAGTAAATGTAGCAATTGTGGTCAAGAACAGACTCCATAAAGAAACAAGCTAACGCATTGGTTCCAATTATGTTGTTTAGTTGCATTTTGTAAATAATGCGTTTGCGAGCTTGAGGTTTTCCATTGTAGCATAGTTTTCCTGGTGAGACTCACAAATAAGACGAAATAAACATTTAGAAACAAATCTGCGAACATAGGACTGACAATGATTTAACGTTCATGGAAATCATTTCGGCAGTATCACTCACTATTAAGCCGAACTATCTAAATTAATTTGGTGATAAGGTAGTAAGCTAATTAATATTCAAGAGCAAAGTTAGCTTAAATATTTTAATGTAGTAGTAAAGAAGTAATGGGGAATTTTCATTGAATATAATAGTTCTGGGTATATGTTCAGAATTGACGGGTGGCATTTGCGTTAAAATGCCAGGATTGCGATTTTTTGGATTAAATAAAACCATAACCCTTTCTGTGGATTATTGACACGTTGAACCAGAGTAAACAGGCGTAAACCGGTATATTCTAATTCACCCAATGCGAGGTTGCCTGTAACACGTTTGACCCAAACATGGTCAAACACTGATTGGCTAAGTTACTAATCCTTAATCCAGATATTCAAATTGTGAACGTCGGACGAATTAAACGTATGTACCTACATAATATTTAGTTTATACACATGTACGAGATATTTATATATATTCATTTCTTTATTGTCTATTATTTCGATGCAAAATGAACACAATTATCGCACATTCCGTGTAACAATACCTTTTTCCATTTGATAGTATTGCCTTTGCCTTTCTTATATTAGGGACACTTTTGTCCCAGGTACTAAGTATAAAAGCGCTTTGCTACCACAGTTTGAGCACCATTAAGAGGCTGTCTTTCAAAGAATCTGTAAGTTTTGCAGGAAACAATTACGTTTTAATTTAAATTATATTCAAAAATGGCCGGGCGTTATTTCAGCGTGTTGCTAACAGTGTTTCTGTTGACATATCCTTTATCACCTAACGCCGACGCTGCTGGTGGGACTTTAAATGTGGTAAGTAGTGCAATAGTATTCATTATCTAAAATTAACAATATTTCTGCAACATATATAAATTTCATACAATGGTAAAAATAAAGATTTTTTTCTTTCTTTCCTTTTTTCAGCCGCTTTGCGACATGGCTAAGTGTGATCAGGCTTGCAAATCATTGCACAGCTACCTGTTCGGATGCTGCCGATATTTACCACTAGTCGTCGATGGAGTTACCCTTTTGTGTGATTGCTGTTCATACGATTGCTCCACTTACCCGAATTTCTGCAATACTACGCTCACTTATTTGACGACTAGCAATTAACCCTTTCGGCCAATTTATTGTTTTCGGTCTGAACCTTATGTACATTGTATCAAATTATTTTTAAAGTAGTATATATATGCATTGTTATAATTTTAGTCGTAAAATATTCTCCAATTCATTTACATAGGTATGTAAATTACATGTATTGGTTGAATTATGATCCAGAACACTATTGATTGTACCTAGGTGGCTTGGTACTTTTATAAATAAAATTTTATGAATTTGAAATATTAAATTTGCGTATGGGATTTAATTTTAATTTCATACACATTTAATTTATTAGTCAACTCAACCATTATAAACTCAATTTTCATTTTTTTAAATTAAACGTCATTACAGAGATACAATAAAAATTCGATAGAATATTTCCGAATGGGGTAATTGCTTTTTAATATCAACCTATTAAACTATTCCAAATCGCCTAGCGGTGCGCCAAACTCCTCTGAAAAAGTAGATGCTAGTGACTTATGAACAAAGAGCAAATCCTTCGTGTAGTCATCCAGAACCTTTCTCACATAAACGTAACCTTTAGATTCCAATAACAACTGAAATTTGTGTGCCGGCCTATCCACTGAAATGTAGTTATATTCGACGGAGATCACTTTAAACTTCACCTTATCGAAAGGTATGGTTTCCAGGATGCTGAGATCGGCGCCCTCCGCGTCCAAGCTGAGAAAGTCGACCTCGTTCACATTGAGAGCTGCCAGCATCGTGTAGAGAGGAATGCACTGGACTTCCAAGGGGGTTTTGTTTGTGGAGTTCATTACTGAGTCCATCCCCTTAAAGTGACTCTGCCTGGACGGATGCACGAACAGAGTGACTTTCTCGGCGAACGGCGTCAAGCAAGCGGCCGCGCTGATGCTCCACGCCTTTCGGTTTTTCGTTCGGAGTTCTTCGTAAAGTGAGGGATTTGCTTCTACGAGCAGTCCCGTCCATCCAAAATCTTGCTCCAGTTTCAGCGTGTTTGAAAGAAACTCCCCGTCATTGGCGCCACACTCGATGAAAAATCCTCGATAATCTGGGTCTCCGCTCGCATCAATAATATATCTTTGGATGAGTCGCCTTTTGATCCAGATACCCAATGTATTTTTAACTATCAATTTGGAGTACGTACCAACGACGTTATAGGGCGAGGCGGAGGGAGGATCAAGAAGCTCTTCTCTGAAATAAAAGACCAGTTTAATAAATATCAAAAATTAACATTCTTTAGTTTATGAAAGAGTTAAATTGTCACGAACCTGACGAGCTCTATTAAGCATGGATCATCTTGGGGCCACTTTTTCCCGCTTTCCAGTAGACTACTTGACGATTTACCTAGTAAGAAATTTTTAAATGTAATTTGCAGTTTTGAAATATATTTAACTTAAGCCAGAAGTTTTCAAATATATTTAACTTAAGCCAGTTGTATAATAACATTAAGTACCTCTGCAGACAAAACTTTTCCTCTGCATATATATGTATGTCCCGATTGTTAGAAAACTGAGAATCACTGCAAGAATATAATTCTTGAATCGTATAATTTTTAATTGCTTCATTATAATTTTAAAACTGAAGCCTTGGTTACAAACAAGAGTGAACGATAATATTTATCTACGCTGCAAACTCAATGGTTTCCAATATCAAAATGCCAATAGTTGAAAGCAGTTGATTGCTTTTGGTCGATTTGGTCGAAACCAGTGTTCAAGACAACCCCTCAACACAGTGAATTGACTTTTAAGTGATTTTAACGCACAAGCTTTATGATACTTTGCTTCTCGTAGGTTTTCTTGTTGGTTGCTTTGTTTAAATTAGGAATGAAAGCGGTTTAAGAAAATATTAATACTGACAGAGGGTTACTAGGTACTTGAAGGGGGATTGTTTAGTACGACTGTGTTGTTTAATATGAACCAGAACAACCACGGCGAGCTGCATGTACATCGGTTGTTTAAGTGGATGTAGTGTTTAATCGCTTCAATGGAGACTTATGCATACAAAAGTGATTTGAGTACCAAACCACAGAGTATATGTAGATGCATTAGTTCTTTCATACATACATATATGCACATATCTCATATAGATTGGAAACTAAATAAAGCAAAATTTATTTTTCAAGAACTTTCATTGCCTTAATGTAATAAAAATAAGAATGAACAAAATCCATAAGCCTGCAGTCCACCTGATAATAATAGCAATACTGGACCACAGCTGTTGGTGAAAGAGTCCAGGACATTTTTATTATCTGAGTCGCTCAAATTATTTAACTAGCAAAACTTTGCTTTATGTTTTGAGTTATTATTTGGTTATTGTATTTTAGAATTGAATGTCCACCCGCCCAAATATGCAAAGCAATAAATTCCCATCGCCGCTGTGTAATTTATAATTGAACTAAACAATGTTTATTTAGTCTAAATAAAATTAAGGTGTTATTTAAAGAAGAGTAAAGTTTAGCAGCACAGCAGCAAACGTTAATCTAATACATTTATGTATTGAATGAAGAAAATAATAAAAAGTTCAGAACCAAAAGAATCAAAATGCAGTTATTATTATAAAGAAATATTCAAATATTCTCCATTTAGAGTCTTTCAAAGCGTATCAACAATTTACCACGAGAATTGCAATGGACTTTAGCGTAGATTCCAAATAACCAGACCTACAAATTTTTGTAATTCTTGCTGATGCTGATGCTGACTATGACTAATGAGGCATAAATTATTCATATATTATTTTTTTTTTCAGCGCATAACGCAACTAACAGAGTTACTTACCTATTTCTTCAATACAACTTTTTCATGCAGTATATGACAGTGCACGCTGTAAGTTCATGTTTAGTTGATTAGTCCAAATGGAAGTTTTTTGTAGTGGATTAAAATAAAACCATGACCCTTTCTGTGGATTATAGCTATTTACGTTGAAACAGAACAAACCTGGACCTGCATGCGAGTGGCCGATTTCTATATTATCCTTTAATACAGGGGGGAAAATGGTTATAGACACCCCTAGTAATTTTAGATTTTTCCTTATAATCTTCGGAGATGATGTGTTTTCGTGTTCTCAATGTGTTCCCCGTGCGATTTCGCAACAGCCCTCAGTCTTCTTTTCCAATCCCGGAGCACCATGGCCCCAAAAATTGACCCAAACGTCGAGAAGCAGGTTTTGGTAGTTTCCGAGAGAAGTTATGGCTATAAAATGATGAAAACTTGCTAAGTGGAAGTGGAATCGACGTTAGCCTGGGCGGTATACAGAATATTGTCAATCAACATGGAAAACCGGTGGTGGTTGACAGGCACTAACTGTGGTGATTGGATGCCCTGGCAGTACGCTGTTAAGGATGCCCCAGTTTACAATTACAAATGCTTTAATATTTTAAACATGAATTCTCGTTTCCCTCACATGAATTACTTTATTAAATGTAATCCTAGAGTAATTATGCGTAAGTAAAGATAATCAAATTATATGATGCTGCAAGTCGAGGCGTATTTACTTTGATAAGCATTAACAAATTGGTATTTTATTACATTGCATACCCACATACGCAGAACCTAAAAATTTTCCCGTAAGAACAAAACAGTCTTTCAAGTAAATTCATGGCTCTAAAAGCATCTATGTATATTTGAGAAAATTTGGGGCAAGTTACTAACCTGGGAAAGTTATGAAACACATATTTCTGACAAATACAATAGGTTCCTGCGCTGATCTCGCGGATACAATGAGGACTACCTCTCCAAAAGTGATGCTCAATCTACTTTTGGCCTGAATTATTATTTAATTTAATAACTTATTTACCGGGAAAATTAGCATTCAATTTTAAGCTCGTGGCATCGTGGTTTCAGTCGTTTTGGGAAAGTTGTCCCCAACACAAACCCACATAAGTAAACAGCAGCAGGTGTACATTGTAACATGAAGCGGAACATATTTTATTTACATTTATGCTAGATTTAAGAAAATATTTTAAATATCTGCTTCGGTAGAAATAGGGCGACGTTACTAATGCCAGTGATCATTGAGATATAAACAGATTCGTTCCAAAATTTCAGAAGAAACAACCGGATTCTCGGAGTTGGCAGCCAGATCTCTTTCACATAATTGTGACGTGGTATTGTAATTTTTGGGCGACTTTAGTGTGTAAAAGCTATGTTAGAATGGACTTTCACACAATTGCAAATAAGTTGAAGTTTGCGTTTATTCATAACGATGAAAAGACCTTGAAAGATAAATTTAATCTTCTAGGGCAGCAAGAGTATTCACTTTTAAAATATTGTCATCTGATAAGTTTTTTCTATCAGAAATGTATTCATTTTTTCATGTGATGCCCCCAGGGCAATGATGCCCTGGCAGAGGACGCCATCCCGAACCATCGGCAGTTAGTGCCTGGTGGTTGATCGCCCATGGCGTTCTACAGCCTTGCAATGCAGACCCTCGATTAAAGGCCATAAGAATACATGTAATAAACAAGTAACTTCAGGAGGTTCTACAAGCGACACCTTTCGGGGAATCAATCCAAATTTGTTGTCACGTTGGGCGAGGCATTGTTTTATGTCATTGACATGGGAAAAGGACGAGGAATTTACTATACTCGTGACCGAAACGAGCTCCATAAAACGTCAGGCAAAATCCGAAAAGTTTTCTGACACACTCATGGTAGTCGGTGTAATGACCGGCCGTGGAGTACTACCATTACTCCCAGTTTGAAATATCGCGAAGTTATCGTCAGCCTACGATGTAGACAACGTCCTGAAAAAGGTTTGGGAGCAGGAAGTTTCGAAATTGTTTCATGGTGGGACGGACAAAAATTTTCTCCATCACGATGCGGCCTTGTTGAACACCGCTCGTTTCACGCGGGCGTATGCCAAAAATTTGAAACAAAGCACCGGAATGACCATCATATCTTATGCAGAGATACCTATGAAGTCCCCTGATGCAAGTTCTATGAATTTTTTTGGATTCGTTTACTTGAAACAGTGGTTGGAAACTCGGAGAGCCACAACTCTTGGTGGGCTTCGGAAACTACTCAACGAGGAATGAAATCAAGTAACCCCCGAAATTGGTCAAAATGTGTTCCGGGATTGGAAATGAAGACAGATGGCTGTTGCAAAATCGCATGGCGAACACATACAGAACAAGAAAAAAAATTAAATCCGAAGATTATAGGGTAAAAACTAAAATTCCTAGGGGTGTCTATAACCATTTTCCCCCCTGTAAACTATATCGGGTTTATCGTCTACCCAAGGACCTAAGGATGACGGTTAAGTTTGTTCACTCAAAAATAAATGACAACGAGGCTGTTCTTGTATATGTAAGGGAATACATTCAGTTTTTTGTAAAAGTTTATTCACAGTTTTTTCCATTTGATTTCATTGCCTTTACCTTTCTTATACTTGGGACACGTTTGTCCCACTCGAGTATAAAAGCGCTCGGCTACGACAGTTTGAGCACCATTAAGAGGCTGTCTTTCAAGGAATTTAGAAGCTTTGCAGGGAACGATTTTCTTCTCCAACCCTATCCTAAAATGGCCGGGCGTTATCTCAGTGTGCTGCCAGCAGCGTTTCTGTTGTTGTGTCTTTTATCAACTAAAGCCGATGCGGTAAGTGGTGTGACAGCAGTCATTATATGTATATTTAATTAACATTTCTTCAACTTTAATAACATACAATAATATAAATAAATAAATAATTTCCAATTTATCATTCTTTTAGCAACAAACTTTGTGTGACGAAAATTGCGAAAAGTTTGAGATTGGATGGGCCGGTTGCTGCTTCGATCTAGAAGAACTTTCCTATGGAGTTGGTCATGACTGTTTTTGCTGCCCTAAGGATTGTGCCAGCGTAGCCGCCCTTTCTGATGGCTGCCGTATAGTGCCAGCCAGGTATTACGAGCATGGCACAATTCATTAACGTACTTTTATAATTTACTACTTTTCGGATTGAACCAGGATAGACGAAATATAAAAGTATATTTAAAGTAATATATGTTCATATCGTTGTATTTTAAGTCCTACAATATCCTCGAATTCAGTTACGTCTGTTTATTATTATTATTATTATTATTGTTCATGTTCATAGTGTCATACAGATAGACAATAAAATATTCAGTTTGCGTATGTAAATATATTGACTGCTCTAATGTGCTCTAGTTTCACATTTTTCTTGTTTACTGCAACATTCTCAAAAATGCACATAATGTATTTAAGCATTTCTTAGCGATATAGAAACAAGCAAATGTGTTTTAACCCGTTGAGGTTAACACAACACTTTGAAATTTTCAAGATCGTTTCCATAAGACTATTCATTTAAAGTGTATTTTGAAAACAGATCATACATGCGAGTACCCAGTAGATGTATGTATCTACACTTTTACTTTTTTAATTGTGACCTGTCTTCATTGCCACATTTGTGTTACTGATGACAACTAAAATCCCATTTTATAGAAAAGCGAGGCACACAAATATTTTTCGATGTTCTTTTAAAAAATTAATCTAAACAACGAAGTAAGTTTGTCCGAAATTAATCTTGCGTATTTAAGACACATTCTTTGTAAAACGGAGCCAAGTTATTATCATCATCATCATGGTTTTTCGCTACTTCCACCACGTATTAACAAGCGTTATACAAAAGTCAAATGTGAATTTTTATCAAATCGATAGTGCTCTGTTAGATGCAGTTAAGCAAAATTTTCCTCCTCCATAACTTCCCCGGGGGAACCCCAGCTTTTTTGGCCAAGTTTGTTACCCTCCAATTTTTGCACCATTCGATAGAGAAGGTTTGAAAACCTTTATGTTAATGGTTAAACCTTTTACCTTAATGGCCAACTTCCTCTCCTCTACAACTTTGGAGCAGGCGGTGGCCTCTGGCTTTATTTTATTGTATGCGTGACGTTTGATCTATGTGGAAAAGTATTCGGCCTATTTCTGGGGGTTGTACTTGGCTATGAGATTGAGGCTCTTCTGACGGGACTTGTTTTCGGTACAATATTTCTAATAACAGCGGGCATTCTATGGCCCGTTGAGATGATAGGCACAGTTGTTAGAAACGCGGCCTACTATGCTACACCCACGTCCGTCCTGATGAAGTCGGGCAGGGCGGTATAATACAAAGGTCTGGGAGTTCATCACCCGGAGGTGTGGTCAGGAATGGTTACAACTTTGGGGTGGATGGTGGCATTTTGGATATTTTCTATTCTCATGCTTATTAGAAAGCATAGACAGACAAACTAACCAATTTGTAGGGATTATTTAAGTTTGATTAAGTCTTAATCATTAAGATATTGGGCTTGTGAATAGACAATAAAAATTTAACTCAGAATACTTCTAACGACGAAATAAATCATCAAGGTTAAATATTTCGTCGCAGCTACGTTCTTATCAACACAATCATGCAGCTAATATTCAATTTACTTGTTGGTTATCCAAGAGTAAACCCTCATAAAAAACTGGGCCAGTCTGAATTTAGATAAGCATTTTCATCTCATTATGAATTGTTAATTATTTATCAGTTACATTACAGCATAATGGTACTTAAGTTTATGGTTTATCCTTGACCAATTAAAATCTTATCCGTGTTGATTATCCTTATTTGTAACTACGTTGGATTCTGCCGCATAACATGTAAATTTAACTAAAATGGTGATAAAATAAAACCAGGCCGGCTAATAAATTTAAACAATAGACTTCTTCAGTTAAGAATTCAATGGAAAATCCGAGGCTTAGAATAATACTAAAAGACAATTGGTTGCATAACCTTAACCTAATTGTAATAAAATTTTGACCCATTTTTCTCGGCTTAAAATATAATTATAAAATATCCATTAATCTAATAAGTACGAATGATTGTCGCGACAATAACAATGAAATGGGAAAAATCATTGTTACTTGTTGTTAAGAATGTAGTTATGAAATTAATTTAAATCCGGATTATAACGATTGACGTCCGGAGTGAATTAATAACTTAAAAGACTTTATGTAATGAATGACTTCCAAATTCCATGAAGCTGCGAAGCACTTTTCGTTCCTCTATAAGTTAATAAAGAAACAATTCACCCGATAATCTCTTATTTCTATGGATATAATGCGAAATTATGGAAGAAATTTTTTCAAATTTGTGATTAACAGATTTCGATTAAACCGGTGATACGTTAGTTGGCATTGGTATATAAACCCGGTGAGCTGCAGGATCCAGCATCAAATTAATTTGTTCAGTCATCCAGTGATCCAAACTAATTCAAAACTTCCTCAAATTATTTTTCAAAGTCTCTGACACATTTCCATTAAACAATTTCACAAAATGAAAGTTTTGGTTACCTCCATTTTTCTTGTCCTTGTGGCCACCGTCACGGTTGCAGTGGCAAGGCCTGAAAACAATTTCACAAAATGAAAGTTTTGGTTACCTCCATTTTTCTCGTCCTTGTGGCCACCGTCACGGTTGCAGTGGCAAGGCCTGCAGAGGATGAAGTTGTGGTTGACGTTGAACCTTCACCCGAAGACCTTGAAAATCTTGAGACGGAACTTCTCCCAGTCCTGGCCTACCTAGCAGCAGAGGAAGACATTGACCTTGATGAAATTGACCCCGACGTTCTCCATGCCCTCGTGCAGCAATCGATTCTGGCGGAAGTGGCAGAGGAAGGTCTACCAGATTTGACGCCATCCAAGGGAAATAACACAAGGGGCTTGTTCAAGAAAATTAAGAAATTCGTGTCCAAAGTTGGCAAAGGAATCGTGAAGGTCATCAAAAAGTTTGGGGTCAACATTTGCTTCGATAGTAATAATGGCCTCAGCTATGGGAAATGTCCCCAGCAACAGCAACAGTAGCCTATTT
This sequence comes from Cyphoderus albinus, assembly GCA_021029165.1. Taxonomy (NCBI): domain Eukaryota; kingdom Metazoa; phylum Arthropoda; class Collembola; order Entomobryomorpha; family Paronellidae; genus Cyphoderus; species Cyphoderus albinus. Next base: position 16,484 of record VYYJ01001788.1, read on the forward strand.
AATTGGTAATTTCATTCTGCAAACAAATTCCTTATATATCCATCCCTGTTATAGTATATAGATGTAAAATTATAATTAAAATTATATAAAAATTTGAACAGAACTTTGAACTTTAAACATCTGCTAAAACATTTAAATGTCAGGATAATTAATAACATTGAATTGAATAAATTTATTGGTATTAACGTCCAAAATATTGAGATGGTCGCTCTGATTTTCACTTATTAGACGAAACACGCACAATTTCCATTTTTATTAGAAATCATAAACAGACAAAATATTTTTTGAAGAGATTAATTTTATTTTAATTTAAATGAGGCCCAATTAAAATAACTTCTAATTTAAAACAGTCATTTCTCAGGTACAACAGAGGGCAAGCGATATTGTAATTTTCTCCTTAGATAAACAGCTTCATTCACTAAGTCGTTTTCGGTAGACTTTTCTGTTGTGGTTTTTGCTTTTCGGACCTATGTATTTTAAATTTGAAACATTATAAACACAGAATGATCAATCCAACAAATTTGATAAATGAAAAATATCTAAATTTTAACATACCGGAACAGTGCGAGTGACAACACTGCCAAATAATATGAAAACTAGCACAAATTTCCACCTCATTTTGGTTGAAGTGTTGAAGTTTTTTTTTAACCTATGAGAAAAACTAAAAACTTTTTTTTTGTCTTCACGATACCAAACTTGTGTAACGTAGATATTTTGTAATCTGATTTCCTACTTTTTGTAGTATGGTAACAACGTAGAGTCATTGACTGAATTAAGGACTAATTACGGATGTATGTGGCGTGGCTATAAAATATGTTATTATCATAAAGAAACGCAGAGTATTATTAACCATATAACGTTTAACTGTTATTGATGCGATGATGCTCAGGACATTTACGTTTTACGTACTGAATTGGTGGTAGTAAATCATTTGCCTATCACCTATTAATCAGATTACGTGTTACGCTGATTACGTTAGACTTTTATTCAATAGGAGCTCTACTGTATATTTAATACACAAATTTATGTTTAAATGTGAATGTTATAATCATATGTGAATGCATTACTAATAAATACTTAAATCGGGTTATTGGGATTGGGGCCGAGGGGAGGGACACTTCCCATATTTAATTCCGTCATTCGTTACGCAAACGTTGACTCCCACTCTTTTTATAGTGCGGAGGATGCGTCTGCCCACTCTCCTCGTGAATCTCCTCGCTCGTCTAAAAAATCTCCTTGCGTTAACGTTCAATGGCGTTGGAGTCAATTCTGGTAGACCTCCCTCAGCAACTTCGTCCAAAATTGATTGCTTAACAAGGGCGTCCAAAACGTCAGGGTCAATCTTCCCCAGGTCAATACCCTCCTCTAATGCCATGTCGGCCAATAGTGGTCCAAGTTCCGCTTCAATAGCTTCAATGTCTTCGAGTGAAGATTGGACCGTTACCATGGCTTCATCGTCTAAACCTTGAGGCTTCGCCTTTGCAATTTTGGTACCTGCCGCCAGAACCGCCGACAGAACGCACCAGGTTATGGCAGGAATCGTCATTTTCTTTCCAACAAGATTTAACAATTTACGACACGCTAACTTTCAAACCGAATAAACTCCAATGTAACACTGAAGAAATTGATTTGATCCAGGATGCTCCAAATCGCTAACTCTTATACAAAATAAAAGTGAAATTTTTAAATTAAATACGTCATGAAATAAATTGAAACTTTTAGTACACCGTATACATACATTAATATTTATAAATTATGTATGTATTTATTTCGAACACTGACGTGCCCCGTGCTGAGTAAATCCGGTTGATTCTTTTAATTGTCATAATATGCAGTAAATGAATATTTAATGTGACGAATTGCGCGATTTTTTCCAAATGCTTCAGCTTTGTACTTACGTCGACAAAAGGCTATAAATTATAATATTTTTTCTTTGAAATGAGAGGCATTCGTTGAAAATTATTCGGCACATATTTCCGTATAAATAACACCTGCTTCATTATGTACTGCGATTACATCATTCAGCCTGGAATTAGTGCTATGATATGTTTTGAAAGCATGAAAATGAATTCAGCGTGGATTGGAAAAAATTAAAAATACCAATGAAAAAAACATTTTTATCAACTTTAATTGTGGAATCACAATTTATTTCAATTTTAGTCAACTTATAATGAACTATTTTGTTGGCCATCTTTATCATCGTCATCATCATGAATGGGAATCAATTCCCAACCATTACAAGAGTCAATAATGAGTTGCTTATCATGATATTTCCTGAGCGATTCCCGATGACTCACGCTAATCAAAGTAATTTCCAGTCGCTTGAGTTCTGTATAGATGAATTCCTCCATTTCCTTAGGCAATGCGCTGGTCGCTTCATCCAACACAACGACAACAGGTTGATGATAAAATATTCTCAGGAGACAGATCCGCTGCATTTCACCGGGCGATAAGCTATCATATCTGTATTATATATTAATTAAATATTGAATTTTTTAAAACAATTAACATTTTTAATTTTAATCACGTTTTTTAAAATAAAAAATGAATTGATAATTTACATTGCCCATGAACATGGGACATCGAGGCCTCCAGCTCGTGTAATAACTGGAGCAAGCTTGAGCTTATCAATGTAATGTAAAATGAGCTTATCATCGACACGATTAGCATTCGGGTAGAGTGGGAAGCTTATCTACATTAAACAATTAAATACTATTTAATAAATCATTGATTATCATTAATTGATTTTTATTCATTTTTTCACCTGCTCTCTGAGAGTTCCCCAGGTTAAATAAGCCCTCTGTGGACACACATAGACCCCGTGAGGTCCCGGTGGATGGTGATGCCGCAGCTTTCCCCTTGTATAAGGCCAGAGACCACTGAGAACCCTGAGGATGCTCGACTTTCCTGCCGAGCTGTGACCCGTAATGATGACGGACTCGCCCACCCGAAAATCCAGTGTTAGGCCACTCACAAGAGACTCGTTTGATTTAGGCGAGTCAACTGACAAATTTTCTAGGGTCCAGATTAAAAGATTTTCCGGTTGATTCCGGGACTCAGGGGTAATCGGAGCTTTTGGTACTAAAGATGACGATGAGGACGGCGACTTTTGTTGAATCATGCGTCTCTTTTGTATCCACTGGTCGCACACCTCGGCGCTAGGATTTTCGTTATTTCCATTACTATTGTAATGCTGTCGCCAGTAGGACTCCAGAGTTTTGAGTCTTTCCAGTAACTGGGCGACTCGATGGGTGACACCGGCAATGTCCGTGAATTTCCCGGAGAGATCCATCAGACTGGTGAATTGGTTGATGAGGTACATTAAGATGAATGAGTTCTGAAAATTTAAAAATTGGGAAAGGTTTTAAATAAAATTTAATTTTAGATTTTAGTTAAATTTTAAAAATAAAAAATGTTTACGGCGCTGATAATGGACGTCATCTCAATTGGCGGAGTTTGGTCGTAGTCTCCAGTGAATATGGGAATTGCAATCATTAAATAGCTTAAAATGGCTCCAAAATAGTCCACAAAATTGGTGAAGAAATTGAGCACGTATTGTCTTAAATAAAGTGCGTGCTGTGTTTTTATAAGGGATTTTAGTGAATCGTCGACTTTGTCTTTTTCCTTGAGGGACGCTTGCTGAAACGCGATGGATTCCGAGTGGACCCTTATTAACATGTGGAGGAATCTAAAATCGCCCTCGCGTTTCTCCTGCTTTACTACGTAGTTCACGATGGGGCTCATCAAAAGTTTGTTGATGATTGTGGCAACAACGAAGAAAATGAAGCAGCCGACGGGTCCTTGCCATCCCGCTCTGAATTAAAAAAGTTGAAATTGAAAAATATTTATAACTAAATTTAAATTTTAAACTTTGACGTTTTAAAATTTTGAAACCTTTTATAGCCTTGATAGCAGTAGTATCCAATAGTAAACGGAGACACAAGTAACTTAGGCAGGGCTTCGCAGTAAGTTGAGGTGAATTTGTCTATATCCTGAGTCATGCGCTGGTCGCTATAATTTAGAAAAAACTTATTTAACGATTTTTCTTCTTTTTTTAAACAATATTCATATTGTAAATATTTTTACGGGTTATCGATAGCCTTGTCCAAGACATTGAGCTGATAATAGCGTATATCCGCAAAATAAACGCGGTGCGCTGCGTCAGTCAATATTTTCCTGAATGTCACTGTCATTATTTTTTGAATATAAAACGTGGTGCTATTTACCTATACAATTATTTAAAATCAAGTTAGTTCGGGCGCAGTTTGGTAAATGCTTTAATGCAAATTTTAAAAGTTGCAATTTTTTTGGACCCAACTTACAAAGGAAATGACCAAAATCAGCAACATCGCGGTTCTCGTTTGCTTCCAGAAGCCGGGCAGGTCACGTCCGCCTAGGACTTTGTAATAGTCACTTGATAAAAGTCCCACATTGTAGATTACGTATTCGCCTGGAATAATAAACATTTTTTAACATGTTTCAAACTTTTTTAATTTTTCATAAACTTGCAGTTTTTTAACTTTCAATTACATACGTAGAAGTGAAAACGCTAGAAGAAAAACAAACACGATGCTGGAAGTTGACAGGAATTTCGAGAATAGAATTCCATTGAGTCGGTAAAATCTTTTCACAAAGTTTAGGTCAAATCCATAGCGTTGCTCCTTTTTGCTCAGATTTTCTATGTCACTTTCAAAATGTCGTTGATTTGAGTCTGGAGTAATGGAGCTTTGGTAAAAAATTGTATCCTCTCTGCTTCCACCTTCCTCAAGTTCAAAAGCATCGTTCACGCTACTAGTAAAACTCTGGTTGGTTTTAGGGGTCGAGGTTGAATCCTGATCGCCCGCTTCACGTCTTCGACTAGATCGTGATGAAATACTCATCGTGCTGATTAAAGTCTGTACATGTATATATTTAGTTTAACTATCAAACTTCAAAAAAATCAGTTGGACACATTTTTAAACACAAATTTCAGAATTTACCAACTCAGTTTTTAACTCGGCGAGAACAAAAACCAAACTGACAATGAGTTCAAAGTAAAAAATAAAATTACAACCGGCTGATTGATCCAACATGTACGTAGATACGCTGTGCTCGTTTATCTCAAGCAATGTGAAAAATTATAAAGCAAAGTATTTTGAAAGATACATGAAACCTGTTTAGCATTTAACACTACAATACATACGTTATTTAACAACGAGGAATGATAAAGCATGCCGATACATAAATATTTATTGTTCTGTCACTCACTCACAATTCGGCAAATTCTTTTGATGTGTGTAGTGTAACCAGACAGTGAAAGAATTTTGATTGTCTGTCTGTGTCCATAAGTTGATAAGAATGTGCAGCTGCAGACGAGCTCAGCTCGTAAAATAAAACCAAGGATTTTAAAAGATTGTATGAGTAAGTATTGAGAGTTGCAATTACTTTTATCTAAATATATTCATTAACATGCTCAAGAGTGTGCAAAGGTGACAGGCGATTATTTAGATTACCATTATATAACGATTTTGATTGCTTTTGTGTCGTGTGAATTGGAAGAGGCTTCATTTTCCACGGAATGGTTTTTAAAAACTGAGTGAGTTGCAGTTTACTTTGGGTTAAGGCCGTAGTCGAGAAATGATTTTTATTCTGGAAAATCACTCTCTCGAGTTTTATCAACTGTGCTGATATTTCAGTCGTTCATTTCTTACCTTAGATATACATTCGACTCCTGCTTATGCCCATGCTTATCTTTGGAGTTGCATTGCAACTCTTGCAATTGCTAATAATAATGCCAAATAAAACCTGGCTGTCTAAAATTTAAAATTAAAGGTTTTACGTTACGTTATGTATGAGTGTTTTATTCGTTATAAATTCGTTATTTTGTCTGTCTCTGCTTTCTAGTAAAAATGAGAATAGAAAATATCCAGAATGCTACCATCCACCCCAAAGATGTTAACACGCCTGGCCACACTTCCGGGTGAAGAACTCCCTGACCTTTGTACAAAACCGCCCTGCTCGACTTTGTCATGAGGGACGTGGGTGTACAATGGTAGGCTACGTTTCTAACAAGTGTGCCCATCATTTCGACTGGCCAAACTATTCCTGCTGATGTTAGGAGTAATAAACCGACAAGAAGTCCCGCTAAAAGAGCTTCAACTTCGTTGCCCAGCACTACTCCCAGAAATAGGCCGAATCCTTCCCCACATAGACCAAAAATCACGCATAAAATAAAATAGAGCCAGATGCCACCGCCTGCTCCAAAATGGAAGAGGAGGCTGGACACTGCGAAGCAGATCGCGGTCTGGCATAAGATTACGGATCCTTGCGTGATGAGGTGGGTGAGCATCACTTCCTTGATTTTAAGACCCGCGACGCTCGCCCTATCGAATGTGCCTTGTTTCACGTCTGATATAAACCAGAGGTCGTTTTTTTAATTAGTTAAGTATGGTTTTGGATTTTTATATCAGTCGAGTTTGTTTTTCTTCCTTTTGCTCACCGTTTATAAATAATATCGACGTCATCATCATGGAAATTTCGAGTATCACCCTAAAACAGAATTATGAATTATGAAATTAATCATCTACGTAAAGCAGACGAGTTTGGGCTAATCGAATTATGTAATATTATCTAAAAAGTGTTTGGTTACTGGGTTACTCACGTACATTGGAAATGACGTAGTCTTGAATGCTGGAGTGGACGCTTCCATAAACGGGTTTTCGGTAATAAACCAAGATAAAAATATTTAACGTCTGCACCTGAACGATAATTTTTTTTTGTTTATCGATAAAGTCAGAAACTCACAAATAAAGGGAGGTCCACTTCCCGAGGATCCGCGCCGCATTTAGACGCAATATTTTGAATGAATCTTTGGTAAGACTGGAAAATATCCTAGATTGCAAAAAATGTCAACGGATAATTGGATTTGTCTATAACCAACGGTATTTTCGAGTCATCGAGTGTCTCATTTGTGGCGAATCGCCTTTCCAACACAAATTTCCAACACAAAGCTCAGGCAACAGATTCTTCATCAGCCTCATATTCCAGTCCTATTGGTATATCACATGACTAAATTTTATGACTATTAATTTTGAAATAATTAAACCGTATTTTCAAGTTTTCTTAAAAACGGAGCGATATTTTCAAATTCTGTCAACGCATTCTTGTTCGCCGTGTTATTCCGGTCACTTTGATACCCAATATCACGTGGTCTGTAGACTTTTCTAAAAAATTACATTTCCCGCCATAACTCAAAAACGATCAAATTAATTTCACTTTTTATTTCAGATTCGTTATCAGTGTGTTATTCCGGTCAATTTGATACCTATCTCGACCAGAATTCGGAAAAAAATTTGAGACCCGAAAGTCTCACCACTAAGTGTATCCAACTGTATGTACTTTTACATATAAAAATACCCTTCAAACAGTTCTTCCGTGATGTCTGTTCAATGAAAAAAAACAAACAAAATGGATTCGTTGTTTGTCAAAGCGCGATATGCAGCAATAGAATGATTTGTAATTTCTTAGAGTGTAGTGTTTAATTCTGCTAATAATGATGCAAGCAACGCGGAAGTACTTTGTTTGTTTTTGTAGTCATTGACAACCAAGCAGTAAAACATTTGAAAGAATTCAAATACATATTGCATTTATTTCTTCTGAGTGCACTTGCCGTGGCTACTATTTATTTTGAGGCTATAGTGTTATAGTTTGTTATAAAACCAAGAAAAAATATCGACGTGTCTAAACGAACCGTTTTTTGGATACCAAAGCGAAATAAAGTATTAACATACATTCTTCAAAACTACATTCCATTTACATTATATCTCATCGTTTAGTTTATTTGAACAGACACTCACTCGGGACAGATAAATGTTATTTTATACTGTTGCTACCTTATTACTAAAATACTTAGATATATGGTGTTGAGATTCCTGCTAGACCTTCTGTTAGGGACACTACGAAAGTAGCCATAACCAATTACAAATAACAAAGTCATTTATATGTACATACATTACGTACGTACATTTAAACATTGTAAACCAATATAATATTGAAATATTTTCAGTATATAACTTTATCTAATACGAAAAAATTTACACTGTCGACAACGACGAATATACAATTTTATCAATGCTCTAGTATACAGCAAGAACATTTTTATATACGTTCCCCAGTAAATTTTTGTCTCCCAAAGATACAAAAGTAAGGAATTGAGTAATCCCATTCCCAGCACAACGAATATTACTAAAATATTCCCACCAATTTTTGCTTTCGAAACGGATTGACTTTCTATCTGAAAAGAGTTTATATTGTGACCATCCTTTGCGGGTATTAGATTTGCGCACCAACTCCAAATCCCACTTTCCTGGTAAATCGCCTTGAACCGGTTGTAAATATGAGGGAACATAATGCCAATAACCTGATACACTGTATTGAGGTGAAAGTAGACTTCCTTCACGAGATAAGCACTCACACTTTTATTTCGCACCGTTCTAACAATACGTCGTCCATCACTTAATGTAACAACAAATGCTGTTTTCTTACACTGTTCTACAGATTCAACAATCATTTCTTCCTCGATGGATTCGTACATGTCGCGGGCCGTGTACTTCGAGATTCTTGGAAAGTTGTGCAACGTACGTGCTCTTACAAATAAATTTCGCATTACATTCAGGGCATCAGGATATAGTACGTCCTGTTCCACCAATTTTTGTGTGGCAATACTTGTTGCATTGTGTTTGACCATGTAACTTAATTGTTTCAGGTACGAATCCAACTTAAACCCGTTTGGAGATCTGTAAACCAAGGGTAGATAACCATTGCGGCCAAAATGGACTAAATGAAATTTCGAGCTGCATACCTCACTTATATTGAAGGCCCGAGGATTCGATAAACAAAACTCAATTTCTACTAGATTTTTTAAATGGGTTTCGTTGATTTTATCGAAATGAATATTGTCCAGGTATCCCCTGGAATACACTTTATACCCGGTTTCCAGCAACTGCGATAAATTTTCAAAAAGTATAGGTTTTCTTGGTAGAATCATATTATACACGTTGGTATTTTTGTAGGCATTACTAAGCACAATTCCCGCGAGCATAAATCCAGCAAGTACGTAACTCGTGGATGGAATTTTTAAAATATTTGTTGGAAATGCGTCACCTTGCTCCAACAAAGACTGAAATAAAGAAGCAAGGTTGCGGGCATAAGAGGAAGATTTGTTTGCAAATTTTAGCAAGTAAGCCAGCACGAGGTTTAGAAAAATGATTCCAATCCAGATACGTGTCTCGTAAACCTGTAAAAGTTCAGAAAAGGCCAATCCCTCAATTCCTCGCTGTCCACAGGTTAGCAAATGAACAGATTGGTATCTGGAAATTGAGGCGATGTAGTTTTTCGGGTCCATTGCGGTTGCGGAAACCCTAAGCTGTATCGGAAAGTTTGAAAATGGAATTCCTATTGGTTTCTTTCGGTTGCAGTCAGAATACTGATGAAAGTCGGAAACCGACATATTCATAAATACAGTAGCCCACAAGTGAAAAAATGGTTTCCTGTAGAACGAGTTTCTTGAGGGAGCTGCTTCAGGGCAAGCATCTAGCCTTTGATGAAATGGAAGTTTTTGTAGACTCATCCAGGTATGCCGATTTAAAACTGTACTAACGAACACACGTATCATAGTACCCTTACCGGTACTGGAAAACTCGTTTTTTCCCGTATAAATCTGTTTCAGTTTATCAATGTTCACTTCCTCAACAAAATATTCACTAGTGAAATTTGTGCAACTCATACAAGCTTTCATTTGCCGAATCGACACGACTGGCCGGGATTCAGCCATTTTAATTAATGCCTCCAAAAGAATGAAATAATTTAATTCTTGGCGAAAGATGAATCCACTTTTTGTTGTATGTCGCTGGTAGTACAAAAAATCTTGCTGATAATTATTCACCAAATTTGAAATAGTTGTATCAAATCGAATCAGCAGATGTAACTTGGGTCGTGATGGTGATTGATAGCTCATTGAGCCAGGTTGAAACTCAAATGGGCTTAAAGAGTAACCAGAAAGTTGGTATTTTAAAACGTCTTTTGAGTAGTAATTTGTCTGTGGTTGTAACCCAATATATATTTGGCACGTGATTCGGCGAACTTTCATAAAATAGGTGTCGTGAATACCATTGCATATTTTAAACTTATCCTGCCACCTAACATTTACTACCTTTGGGAGAAATCTGCTACTTAAATCGTGACAAAGCAAGTTTGATAGGTTTTTATAATTTGGAAGGCCCGCCTTTGTATTGTTTGGTAGTGGCCCAATTTTCGACACGTCAAATAAGTTACTATTCGGTAGAAACAAACGTGTATATTCGTCAAGTGAAATTCTTTCGGCATTGAGAGGTTGATAAAGTACAATTGGGAATTGGACATGCTTTAGGTACAGTCCTTGGAAATTCACTAGATGGATGTAGCAGACGGAGTCAGGGGGAATAATGTGTTCCAAAATATCCTCGGTGACACCACCAACATCGTCGAATGGAAGGGTTTCTGTAATCATATTAATATCTCATATCATTTAATAAATTTGAAAACAAGT
>VYYJ01001789.1:0-27028 GCA_021029165.1 Cyphoderus albinus
GCTGTTTTAGGTTATCATTAGAATACTAAATTTTAAGTAACAGCGTCAGCAACCTAAAAGCAACCTAAAAGAGCTCTCGCACAATGAGCAATTTTACCATCTAATGTATGCCGACATAAAAAGTCTTTCAAAAATCGAGTTCTTCAATTTCATGTTTGCATAAATAATGCCGTTGAGTCCTTTTCTGGTCACTTTGGGCAAATTGGACCGAATTGTTTGATTTTTAAAATAATTATTATCACCGTTTGAACCAAACTATTGGTCTGGCGAAACGCCAAAGTGGCCAGAAAAGAATTCAGTGGCATTGATCAAATCTGCAAACATGAAACTGAAAAACTCGATACTTGCAAAAAATGTACGTATTGCCATAGATGGTAAAATTGCTAATAGTGCCTCGTGTCCCTAGCTCATTTTATTATAGATTGCTTATTGAGAGAAGGTCCTTACAAAATGTGAATGACTGCCCACTAAAATGACGACTTTTAGTGAATAATAATAATAATAGTAATAAGTGGATACTTCAGTTACGGACCATGCGTCATAGTTAAAAACATGAATCTATTCTATCTTAAACATGAATCTATCTTAGATACAAGCAACGTGTAGCTAAAAGTAACTTGCAGTACGTATGCAATTCTAAGGAGATTATATCGTACAACTAAAAATTAAACAAGCTTGAAGGAAGGGTTTAAGTAAACGTGGAGTCGAGTAAAGAAGGGAAAGAATTTTAAAAGAATCGCTTTCCTCTTAGTACTCAGGTTCTTTTGTTCTTTTATTTATATAAAAATAATTTAATGGGTCGGATAAGAGTGTAATAAAATATAAATACATCCTCATACAAGTAAGCCTGTTACACAAGAGAAAGGAATCGCGTAAATCCCTAAATAAGAATTATTTATTTATAGAATTTCGACATTTCAAAAAAGGAAAATCAAATTGAAATTGAACATTTTATGTTTATAACTGCGTTTTTCAGTTCTCTCGTATAAAATATCAACTAGTGCAAACAGCACTCAAAGGAAACCAATCTCGTTATTTGTAAAAGTTTAAAAGCAAAAATGTTATTCATTTGACGATAAGGCAAAGCGTAGCAGCGCCTTTTTATGAGAAATTTAATGTGACGTTTTGATATTTAAGTGCGGAAAGAAGTGTATTTTGACATTATTTATCATTATTTTAGCTTTCTTCTTTCTACAACGTAAAACTGATACATTTGTCATAGGTAATGTATAAAATGCCAGCTGCCAGCCATTTTAAACGCCATATTTTTATTTCATGGACCAACGAAATAAATTGAAAAGGCATAAAATAAAAGTTGACACTAGCAAATAGCAAATTTTTATCAGCTTCATTTCTCTGCGTCTCGCCTGTCTCCATAAAAAGGTAGTAACGCAAGAGTAAAAGCGACTAGGTAATGCAGCCATTGCTGCTCTGTTGCTGCTATTACTGCCATATGACAAATAAGACGCGTATCAAGGCCAACTCTTTTAGTGGAGTGCGGATCAGATCTGATGATGGTGGAATAAAATAAAATGGTTATAAAAGGGAAAAGCAGGAATTGTTGTTTTCTCTCTCAAATTCTTTATTTCGAGCTGACATAATAAAAAAAGCCTTTTTCTTTGCGTCTTTGTGCCTTTTTTAAAGTGGGGAAGAGAAATGGGTAAAATTATTGGAAGTGACTGGAAGTTGATCTGTCTTCTACCTTCTATATAGGTACATATAACATTATATTTTCTCGCTTTCCTTTATTTCTCTCTTCGTCGATCCTATTGTGTTTTATTTTTATTTTTTCGTCACCTTTCTTTCTATCTCCAACCTTGTTCCTTTTTTGTTCGATATCTCGTCCAATCATAATTGAAAGAGGAGAAAGCGAGTGAAAAGGGGAAGAAAGTAAGTGAAAGTTATTTGGGCTCATTTAGTGAATGAGAGAGAGAAGAAAAACATGGACCGTGTCCCTTTCTCTGACGTTTTTCCTCTCACTTTCTTCTTAGCTCTCCTTGAAAAATATTGACTTTTGTAGAAGTAAAAGAAATGGGTGAAAATAGCCTAAAGATGGGAAGTTCCATTTTATGTCTCTGCCGGGATTCTATATGCATTCACCTAGATAGATGCAGGGAACATGGAAACTTCAGACCCTTTTTGTCCCAGTTACAGAAATATATTAAGTACGTAACACATCTGGAAAATCAGGAGAAAGTAATGGCGAGGTGAGAATAACGGATCAATAAATGGACACACATTACGTACATAAAAATGTGTCTTTTGTCCTACAGCCCACTTTTCTATATCCTGCCAGCTTAGTTTAGACGATCTATGTTCGAGACCGAAAATAAGTCCACCTGTAATTTTTTATGGCGAATCACCTTTTCCTCCAGGGATCTGCAGTTTTTTCTTTCAGTTCCTTTCTTCTGTTCTTCTCCAGGCTGTTCGTTAGATATGTTTTTTATATTATGTATATATACACATACACATGTGAACAAACACATTGAATGCTGATATAATATCTTTTCGTTTAAGTAATTTTTGCTGGGTATTTTTTTCTTTATCCTTCATTTTTGACAATATGAGGCTTTTCAAAGGGTCATAAATGAAAATTATGATTTTTGGACTGTCAGCGAAAGTCTCAAGGGATGAAAGAAAAAAGGAAGCCCAGAAAAAGTTTTTCATATTATTAATCATAAAAAGAGGAAGAATCAGCCGAATATTGAGATTGAGAATTGTCAGACTTGTTTGGTCGAAGTCGGCAGCATTTTCTCTACTTTATTGTGGTGGTATAAGTTGGAAGGTGGTTTTTGGCAAGATTTGTTGCATATGTGGTTTGATCAAAGTGTAGGCAAGTTTAAAACAAATATTAGTCGTTCTTTGGTGTTTCGTTCTTAGGTTATCATTTTATTAATTACATTTATAGATTTATTCCAAATAATTTTTATTTTGATGATGATTATTATTTATCGTATTTATTATGGTTTAATTTCATTTTCTTCGTGCTTGAATAGAAGCAAAAAATGTAATAAGAAAGAGAAGATCTCGGTGCCTGGTTTAATTTTTGGGATGTTCCATTTTACAGGAATAAATATATGAGAAAAGTCAGTGAGTGTGTATTTGTTAAATTTGTAGCTAGTTTTTGCCTTGTTCGACCAGAGAATGAAAAAGAGAAGAAAAAAATCGATGTTTAGGAAAAAGGATTATTATCTTTTTAAGTGGAAGACTAACAGAAAATGGAAAAAATAAGGATCAGAAAAGTTATCTGATGCGCAAATAAGCACTAGATAGTATTGCATTGACTGACTGAGTGAACACGATTTTTACTGGAGAAGCTAAAAAAAGTAAAGAAAAAGAAAAAACGAAAAAAAAGGAGAAAAGGAAAATGAAAGGAAAAAAAGGTTTCTGATTGAAAGGAGAAAGAAAATGAGCTTTCTTGTTCCGATTGTCGTGACGAGATGAACACATAAAAAATTCTGCTTTCATGTTTTTTGTCTTTTTTGTTAGCTCGTTGGAGGGAATGGGCAAAATAGAAAAATGGAAAGAAAAGTAGAAAGTGAAAGCTGAAGAGGGAAGAAATGAATATATCTTTTTGGAGATGAAAATGATGAGAAAATCTCGAGAAAAGGAAGCCTTTTCATACAAGACATCTTTTTGCTGAGTGGAAAAATGGGAAAGTAAAGTAAACAAAGAGAAGGTAGAATAGAAATGGATACATTATCCACTTTTTGCATGATGATGATAAGGAACGAAAGAGATCAAGATGCTTATCATCGAACTGATTGTATCTGGTTAGTTTGGTAAATCGCAGCGAATCAAGATGAAAATGAAGCTTGCTAGGTAGTAAGGTAGATTAGGTATGGATTATAGAGATTTCAAGTGGAATTTTTAGGTACGACTTTTCAAAATTATTTGAAAATCTCTGAGGGATTATTGGATTAAAATGTAGCGATGTATGTAAGAATAGAAAAAACTTGGGACTAGAAGAATAAAAAGTTTATGTATTGCTATTTGAAAAATAATAATAAAATAAAAGTTTTAGAGTTAAACTTATTGCATCCACTTTTTCCCAAATAGTTTTATTGAAAGTAAATACCTGTGAAAATCATATTCTTCTTTTTAAAAAATCTCGAGATTTCCTTCTTGGTGACATTCTTTTGAAGATAAAAGCGAATAAAAAACGAAGGAGAAGATTTGAGAGGGACGAGGGACGAAGACCGAAGAGAAAAGATTTAAAAAATAAAAATTGGTTGATTTAAATTAATTCAACTTTTGTCAAGAATCATTTTTGTGTCCACTTCAAAGAACACACAAGTACGCCTACGAAAGATTTGGTTTTTATATAACAATAAATATCTTTTGATTTTTGAAATATGTTTGTGTTACGTATGCATTAAAAGTGGGTGTGCAGCCAAACTGTAAGTGTAATCAATCAGACAGAATTCTATTGGAAGTTGGAGAGAGACAGAGACAGAGAGCGAGAGTGGAAATTGGAAACTTGTGACGTGATGTGGTCATGTGGACAAGAGCACAGAATGAAAGGAAAACGCAGAGTTGAGGGTTACGGAGTCTCTCAAGTCATTTCTGTGTCTATCGTCATCATAATAATAATTGACTCAGTAGGAGATTGTACAAATATATGGTAATTTTGAAACCATTGTGCATTTATTATATAAGAGGTTATGGTAGCTGGCAAATAAAGTAAATGAGGAAAGAAATTTTTATTAAAAATGAATTGTTTGGGGAAAAGGAGAAAAAAATTAGTTATCTGGGATATTATATAACAATAATCTGTTATATGTACGATAATGATATTGAGGTATTTTCACTGTTGTATGTATACGTATTTATTGGTCTGCTGCTGAAGCGCAAAATACTTCTGAAGATGCTCTGACACTCTAAAATAATATAAAAAATGTGTAGCAGTTCAGTTCATTGATTGATGGAGTGAACAGAGTGAGAGTTCTTGAATTGCTTTCACTCTGAATTACTTCCAGATTCTCACTATAATCAGATTCAAGTCGAGTTGAGTCGACACGACTGAAGTAAAGAGAGCCACAAAACATACCTCCTTTGTTATCTCACCTGCATAATTTTTTGTGAATTGTAAGAGTTTGGGAGTGGAGTTTGGGTTGAGTCAGAGTTTTGTGATCGTCTGTCTGACAAGTTCGGATTCAAACGAAAAGTGCTTTTAAGTTAACAGTCTCAAAAATATGGTTTGAATTTTATTTTTATGCCATCAATTTTTTCAACCGACAAATGTGAAATGTGTGTTCTAGTGTATTACTATTCTACGCTCTAATAATGTACTTACTTTAAATAATCAAATCAATTTAGTCGAAAAGCATAATGTTTGTGAAGCTTTTTGGTTTCACTTTATTTTATTTCGTTTTGTCTCCCTTCGAATCAGTTCAGTTCAATGATTGAAAGTAAAAAGCAAAATTGCATTTGAGTCTCTGGTTTTCAATTCCAGCTGGCAAAAGAATAGAAATGTTATTTAAATTTTTAATATTATTATTTAACTTTTGTGGGAATTAGAATTTGGTGAGAACCATAGAAGGTGCTCCAGATGAGAGAAGGGATTATTTTGGGAAATTTCCATAATGTTTTGTTTCTTCAGTTGAGTGTATGCCTTACATGCATACAGTCCTAGTAGTGCACTTGGGATTTCATCAGCGAGGCCTATGTTGTATTGTGCAATTTTAATCCTTATACAGAATATATTTGAGGACAGACACAAGGACAGTTCAGGGGTTTAGTTTCATTCAGGTTGATTTTGATTCTGATCAGAAAATTATGAGAATGACAAGAATACGATTTGCCTCCCTCCCTTGATAATGATAACTCTCTCTAGTGTGTTAGTGTGGAGCCGAGATTGAGATGTCTCCATGTGTCTGTGTCTGTATTTGAATTGTGGTTTCACCCGGATTAGTATGCACATTTACGGTGTGCATGGCTGACTCCCCGGCTTCTAAAACACTTTTCGTTGAAATCTCAACCCCCAAAATCTCCATATTTGTCTTTACATGATTTCCAAGCTCTCACTCCAGCGCAGCGTTGGGAGAAAAGCAGGTGGATTCAATATTGACGTGATAAAGCATTCACTTCAAGGTGATGCATCTTCTCTCATCTCATCTGAATTTGAATTATGACATGTCACGTATTTCATTTTTTGTGAAACAAATGCAATCGCAATCAAAAATCATATTATTCACAAATCTCACAGCATCGCCGTGAAAATGGCTTGACATTGTAAAGCCCGAGAAATCATTGTACGAAATGTGGTAATTGTAATGCATCAGGTGGGAGGTCCCTCTTCATCTGTCTTTCTTAGGTGGTCAGGTGGGAGGTCTCCTTCGGTGCAATGCGATGCGGGTGCGGCTGGTGAAATTCAAGGAGAATTGAACAACATGAGCGAAACAAGGATTTAAGAAGTTGACAAGGAGAAAACTGAAAAGACAAAGGCAAGTCGAGAAAAGTCGGTGGAGAATTAAAGAAGATTGTGGAGAAGTGTGAGGAAAGCAGGGAACAAGTAGAATATACGCATTTACGTGTGGTGTAACCTTGAACAAGGATGTTTTTCCCTTCTTTCACAAAGCATGGAGACGAACGAGCAAACATGTCATTTTACTCTGCACTGCAGGCAGGCTACTGCTGTTCCTCTCCTATTCCACTTCTCTTTCAATTTCTTACCTTTACATTATATTCTACTTTTTCTCGAGAAAAAATCCCCTTTTTCATCATATTCTTTCGGAGTCAATTTTTTGAGAGGAAAAATGTAATAGGAAAATTCCCAGCGGTGGTTAAGTTACAGCTTTCTTCTTTCTTCTTCGTCGTAGCATTCTCTGTTGAAGAAAGAACCTGGTGAAAGGAGAGGAAAGGGAAAATGCTTTCACTCTATTCTACTCCTCTACTCTACTCTAAGATTCCACGAAGTTCATTATTTTGCAGTAAGTATGCCACCGGGAGAGAGAAAAAATTACTGCCTTCTTTTTCCACAATCCATTCCATTCTATGCATTGACACAAGAGAGTAGACACGACAGGCAGACGAGTGAAGCGGGCAAGTAAGGAGAAAAGAGCTGAATCGAGCGTTTTTTAAGCTTTTTAGGGAATTTTAATGAGCCCATTTTTTCCTTTCTCCAGTCATCTAAGGAAAGTAAAGGCAGTAAAGTAAAATAAAGTAGAAATTGCCTCGCTCATCCAAATCTAATTAAAGCGTCCTTGTTAATTTTCTTCTTTTTTTAATGTCCACTTATTTTTCGACTTTTTCATAAAACATTTCTAGCACATTGCATCGCATCACGTACTTGAATAAATATAGTGATTCATAGGGAGTGCCTTGGAAAAGTTTTTTAAAAAGCAAAATCAGAAGAAAAGGCCAGACGAAAGTAAACTAAACTAAGTGAAGAGAGTGAGAACTGGACAAAGCATCAATAGAACCTAGAAACTTTTCCATTATTTTTTTTTCGCAAATAAGTACTACAAGGAGAAATCTCTTTTCCGAGAAAAAAAATGTTAACTTTCTTTTTTTGACATGATAGTTGGTTGGGCAAAGTAAAGCTAGTTGCAAAATTGCTCCTTTTGCTCTTGTTTCATGTAAGTAGCAGACAGAGTTGTATGTACCATAACAGAGCCAGCATCACTTTTTAATCACTCGGCCTGTTTTTAACTCTGCAATCGAAAATCCAATTCTGGAGGAGATAACGCTAGAAAATGTTATTATCTTGGGTGATGCAGAAACGAAAGAGAAAAGAAGGGGCGAAACCAAACCCTCATCTCATCATTGTCATTACCATCAACATCATGATCAACTTTGTTTTCCTCCACTTTTCTCCAGCTTTTAACTTGAACTTAGCTTCACAATGTTCCTTAAATAGGGATGTATATCTAAGCCGAAAAACTTTTGGACCTCGTACTAACTTCAAACTTGTTATACTACATATTTATTATAGACATTTTATGTAGTATTTTAAGAGTTTGATGTGGCGCAAGCAAGCGGAGAGAAGAGAGCGTCCAATAAAATTGACTGGAACATGCTTGTCATTTATTCATTCATTTTGTGAAAATCTAATCCGATCCCTCCAAAACTCAACTCTCACTTTCTTTTCTCTAGTTAATCAACAATGGCATGACATGACTCGCTATAGATAGACTAGACCAGGCTAGGCTCATGTTCGCTGTATGATAAAAGATATTTTATAATGCAGAGTTTTTGGCTTCGGGAAAAATTTCCATCATGATGAAAATGAACCATAAAAAGTGGAGTTAAGTGAGTTATCTTCTAAACGGGAGTTTATTAAGAGAGACATGGGCAGACAAGGAGAAAGTGAGTGAAAGTGGAGTACTCCACTTCCCTCACTTCGCCTCACTTTCTCCTCTGCTCCCTTTCGGCTTTCCATCTGCAGGATTCAGCTTCGAAAACACGAAAATATTTTTATTACGGTACGAGTTCCACGTTTTCGGCGGCACCAGGCCAGAATCCATCCGGGCGCAGAAAATTTTCCCTTTTCTTATTTTCTTTTTCGCTTCATCATGTTATTATCTGCTTTTATTCTGCCCAACGAAAGAAAGAGAACGACCGACCCACCAAAATAGAAAGGCAGCTTTCTGTTCCGAGAAAAGCAACAGGAAAAGGCGAAAGGGAAAAGTTTGGTTCTAATAGAGTGGAGTTTAGAGCGTTTTGTTTTTCGTTGTATGGTGCAAAACGCACGTTCCCCGGACAAGAATTCACGTACATTACTCTTGCTGGCTTTTCTCCCGATTTTGTTAACTTTCACTCTAATGTGTTATATTGAAGTATTATAACTAACTGACTACTAGAGCTGAGAAAGTCTGTCTGAAAAATCTTTTCCGTCTTTTCTCTTTGTTGTTCTTGTTTTCTTGCGGGCGTCGACGAGTTTGAGTGAGTACAGAGAAGGAGATCTGAGCTGTCCAGGCACGGCAGGGATATGGCGCATTCCTTGGTTTTGTTTTATTTTAAGAATATTTTAAAACACTGACTCAGCTGAACTCAACCGAACTAAAAGTTTGATTTGGAAAGTTTATTTTAGTATGAACTACCGAAACTGGAGCTAACAACAGGAAAGTTATCTAAGCTATATTTTATTACTTAATAATATTCCATTTACTAATTTTAACATTTACATAGTAGCGCAGTTGTTTAGTTCAACCAACAGGAGACCGATAAAAGACATAAATAAGAATAATAAAGATAACAAAGAAGAAACAAGATGTAAATTGTCTGGGAAAGATAAATAGCAATGTTCTTGTAATATAATATAGCCAGCTAGAAACACGCTTCAGGCTACGATAATAACAAACTTAATAATGATGAACACGAGGCTTAAGTTTAGTTTAGTAAGGTTTTAGGAAGGCTGCAGGGTTAAACATTTTTTTCCTTTAATGACTTGCTCAGCCAGATCTCTTTCGATCCAATCTGCGCTCGTCTGATCTGATCCTTATTCCTGAAGTAACATATTTCAAACAACAGCAAATATAGTTAATGTAGCAAGGTTGCTGTAGATTATGATGTGATGTGACGTGAAATTGGCAACATCTTCGGAATTTCAGCGAGGAAGGAAACTAGACGCTAAAATGTGAAACATTTTCGTTAGAAAATATTTTGAAAGATATGTGCATATATAAATAAATAGCACGTAAATAGTATCTTGCGTGCATAAATTATTGCACATAGTGGCGCACAAAGCACAACATTTTCACTGACTCAAAGACTCCATGACTCCATCTTGGGCGAAAGAATGTATGTAAAGGAGATGCTTCTGTGTAAACTTAGATGGTTGGATGTAATTAAAGGAGGATTATTTGCCCAAGGAATTTTCTCCTTGTTTTGTGATGCTGGTGCTACACTACTTTGTTGCCGTCACCGCTGCGCTGACTGAGAGCGAGCACAACAAAGCAAATGCAAAGCACATTTGCCTTTGTGTCACCGTTTAGTCGTGTCTGGAAAATAATAATAATAATGATATGATTTAATAGAAAACCATTATGAAATGGAAAGCGCGGAATGCTTTTACTTTACTTTTACTTCCACTAAATGTGTCGCTTTCACTTTAACTTTTATTTTGTGTGACGAAAGGAGAAAGAATGGGAGACTTTTTATTGTAGAGCGCGATGTTTGTTTTGTTTGCGTGCGTGCAATTCACGTTTTGCTTGTCCTTGTGTTTTCTGCTTTGTACTGGAGTTTCTGTGTTTACTTCTGCTACATACTATTCCATTGCCGCTACTGTGGCTCTGTCTTTTCATTTCTCCAGTTTCCAATTTGGTGTTTTCATTGTTTGTTATCATTATTATTATTATTTTCTGTGCTCTGCTTTTGCTTTCCTCGTTATTTTGTTCCGTTTGTAAGAGAGGGAACATACGTACGTATACGTAATAAGAAGGAACGTGTAAATTATGGATGAGGGTTTAAAAGGAAAATAAAGTGCGAGTGGAATGAGTTTTTAGTGTTTTATTCCCATTCTCTGCTCTGTTCCAGTATTGTTGGTAATTTAGAAGCTCATTAAAATTGTAACGGGGTTTAATAGTGGGAGAGTCTTAAAGAGGCTCTTTGATGATGATCGTGATGAACAAAATGATGATAATGAGGTAGAACATAGAACAAAGAGAGTACGGGGCATTGTGAGAATAAATGTAAGAACAGGACAAAAACGTTTGCTGTTTCTGTTTGCTCATTCTTTTTCTGGCAAAAGGTAGAGATTGGATGCCATGCAAATAAATATGCGATTTGTTTGAAGGTTACACATGTAAATAGAGAAGTTGAAATATGATGAGATATAACATGTCATTGCATTGTAGTGGTTTTTACCGCGCACAGAATTTTGACAGCAGCATAGCAGCAGGTTTATACAAAAAATCGTGCGTTTGTTTTTGTTCTTGTTTGTATCTAGTACATATAATGAGTAAACTGGCAACGATTGGCCTAAACCTCTATCTAAGCATGCACAATTACGTAAACTTTAAGTGACGATTTTTCTGTTGATTATGCATTTAAAAAGCGCTATATTTATAATGTATTACTATTTATTCGAATTAAAATACTAAGAGTTTACCAGATTTGCGACATTTACTAGGCATCTCGTGAACTGCCCTATTATACCACAATGCTTTAATTGCGTTGGCAAATTGTAACTAAAAAATATTCCCCATACTTTTGGAAATCGAAACACTACACGTTTTAGCTGTGTAAATTACACACTTTTTCTTTATCATTAATTATCAAGCATGACAAACCGATTTACAAATCAATTAATGATACTATTAAAGGAACTAAAAATCTAAACTGTCTTAGTACAACTAAACATCAAATTTCAAAGTAGCGACGTTAAAATTGAACATGTACCAAAATACCTCTGCTCACACTAAATGCTACCAAAATTAGTTTTCACATTGATAAAATCAAATGAAAATGGAGATGAAATTTGTTTCAATTGAATGTTACCTCACAAATACATTAATTTTCGAATGTGTCTTATTTTGACTTGACTATTCCATTTAAGAAACTTCAATACATTCTTTGTGCTGATATGTATAGTTGCAACTGCAATAAGACTAAGCTGTTTCTGTATCAGTACAACACAACGTACTGTGAATGTGAAAGTGAAAACTAGAAGATTTTCTTCTTCTTTGGTTCGGGGTATTTATGGAGAGGAAAAAGGGGGAATGATAATGAATGGATTAGAGAGGTTAAACGAGAAAAGAAAGTCCCATGGGTGCTTGCTTATCGCGGCTCTGCCTCCCTCCCTCAACTCGAGACGCTAACAAAATCAACTGGTCCAAAATTATAATACACTACTGCCCTCTCCAAAGACTAAACATAAAAGTTTCGCGTTATGCTACCCACAAATGGATGTTTCTGTGACTGTTGCTTCCATTATATTCTTGTTCCATTCATCCCCACTAAAGGTGGTAATGTGGTTCATTTATTGAGTATGATCATATATCTTATGTGGCAAATGGGAAGAAAAACCATCCATTGACTTCTGCAACTTGGAACCATCACATTTGCTTTGAGAAGCGCCAGATGAGAGAGATGCATGCCATGCCTGCGTTGTATTACATTTGAGTGAAATGGGGAAAGTGGAGATGGAAGGTAATGGTAATGGGAATGGTAATGATGATGAGATGCTTCTCCCTGCCTCTTCTGTGGTTCGTCGGTGGTGCTGTTGAGTATTTGTGTCTGTATGTCTCTGAGCTCAGGCTCTGGCTCTGGTGACCATAAAGAAGGTCGTTATTGAAATTGCTGACGATCCTTTCTCGTTTTCTGATCAGATTGCTCGGTTCCGTTGTGTCGGAATATTTTTCTCAACTTTCTAGACAGATGATGATATCACTTAAACATATGATGCGAGTAACCACAAAGTGAAATGGGAGAAGGAATTGGAGCACACAAAAATGTATTTACTTACTTATGTTATATTACGGAAGTTATGGACGTTAATCCTTTTTCGAGCAGTTCAACTTACCTTAACCTCCAATTACCTTATCGTGTATTGCGGACAGTCGAATAGTGGAAGAAGGGATTAAAATATGAGAGCAGTGGGAAAAGGGAGTTTTCCTTTTGTGTTCTCTCTACGTGGAGATCATAGCACAGCATCAGAGAAAACCAATATCATTGTAGGATTTTCGGGCTTTTCAGATTGGTTTCCCCAACGGTCTATTTTTAGAATTGATGAAAAAAGATATTGAAGGTTTGGTATTGATGATTTGATATGGACAATGGACCAGCAGATGAAGATAAATAAAATTGGAGCATATTTTTACTTTAATTTTGCTGGCTTCGGGGAAATTAAAAACAAAATATTTTACTGTGCACATAATACACACAGAGATACAAACAATAGCAAAATAGGACTTTTTTGGTGCCAATTCATTTTCTTCCCTTTCCTTGTCTTGTCTCATTAAATTCAAATAAAGATTCACAGTCAACCAGCAACAACGGAGCGAGTCAACCAGCATGCGGCAGCAGCGAATCCGATTTTAGTTGTATTTTATTGTCGAACATTATAAAATAACAAGATTTATTTTTATTTTCCAATTTCCACTTTGTCTCCAGCTTTGTCCCAAATCCAATTCAATCCCAAGGACCACACACGACGTTGTGTCGACTGGTGGGAATAATAAAATCAAATCAGATAAGATAAAGTAAGCGAACAGGAAAGTAAAAAAAAATAAAGTGAAAGCAGGGAAAAGAAAGGAAAGCAACAGGATTTTTCTCACTTCTTCAACTTCAAGGGAATAACAATAATAATCTGAATTGATTGACTCCACATGCTATACTTCCTCGATAAGGTTAAACGTGAATTGAATGACTAATAGAATGGATATTTATTGCTGCCTCCTTACTTGGTTTCACAAAATATTGTTTGGCTTTCATTTTCTCTCCGCTGCGCGGTTGCTGTTATTTTATTTGCTCCAAAATACAAAAAAAGACTTGTCAAGGTCGTGCTGCATTAATTATTATTTGTGTGTTATACATACACAGCTTCCGTTCCCTTTTCGCCTTAGCCTTTGTAATACTTTAATAATATCGGACCTGCACTCACGTGTGTATTTTTAGATTTTCTTTCAGTGCTGTTGTTTGCTATTTGGTTAGGTGGTTGGAAAAGTAAAGACGCTGAGGTAAGACGAGGTGTAGCTTACAGAAGGAATTCCCGGTAGTCTCTCTCCTTCGTTATCGTGTTTTTTCCTTTGCTCTTTGCTTAAGTTTATCAGCTACTCCCACACCAACGCAACACCATCGCCAACCCAAAACACTTTTAGACACACACAATGAAATATGTACAGCAGCAGCATCAGCAGGAGCAACAACAAAAGAGAAATTTTTATATCATATTAATATTAAGTGGATCACGCCACATTCTTGATTTTTACCAATAATCGTATTGTATTAGATGTCATGTTGTTGCTGAGAGCGGATTCTGATTGCGGGGGAGGAACATGGGAAAAGTTTGATATTAAATCTTGCTGCGTTGGGCGTGTACTCTGAAAGCTGAGGTCTTCAATGTTCAAAAGCCAGGTATGGGGGTTCTCATTTCACGCCACTTCACTTCTCGCTGCGACTTCATCTGACTGGCAGGAAGCGAAGCAGAGAGGGATTACTTTTTTGTATTAGATAGAGGAAAATGACAATGTGCTTAAATGCATGCAGGAGGATTTAAATATTCAAGGGATTCGATTCAGTGGATTGGGAACGGAGAAAGGAAATGCAATTTAATTTCAGAGATGGATTTTCATGGACGCGTAGCACGCAGTGTGACGGTGGGGTGGGAGGATGAAAATGAGATGAGGACGTGAAGTGATTTTCATCATTATTATTATAAAAAGGTATTTTTAATGGAAAATAAAATGGCGTGGAAAATTTAAAAATAACAATAATCGTAGGAGGTGCGAAATAAATTATTTTCATTTTTGGTGCATTTCGACACCGGCTACTATGATCAGGGCTAATCAGCGATTCAGCAGCATCATGTAGATAGTATTTAGCGATAAACGATGTAACTTTTAACTGTGCAGTAAAAATATTTTTATTCCAGAAAATGAAGTAAGAAAAAGAAACTGTAAGCGAAGCAATAATATCAATGAGAATGTAATCTAATCTACTTATATGAAGAGAGTGTTTCTCTGTTGGGAATGATATGTAGAAAGGCAGGCCAGATTTCCTTTTATTCACGGGATAAGGCAATGTAATACACTTTGATGATGTGGAAGAGAGAATGTTATTGTAAGCAAAGTAGGTTATCTTATCTTATTAAGTAAAAAAGTAGTGGCAGCACTTCCTTCTGGGGGAAAACAGATGCAACGTGCTTTAAAAAACGTCATCTTTTCTTCTTTGTAAAAGTGTATAGAGAGAGGGACAAAAAATCTAGCGTCTCGGCTGGTCTAGTATAAATTGATTTCATTCACAGGAAAGATTCATAAAATGTAAGTAAAGCAGTAAAAAGTAAATATAATCAGGGTTTAAAAAGTAATTTCAGGCTAAAACCAACTGAATAAAGGAAGGGGAACATGAATGGAGAAAATGTTTTATATTTCCTCGTAAAAAAGAAATCTTTCAAATCTGCAAATTGATTTCTAGGAAAGAGGAAAATCGCTTTTCAGAAAATGGTTCATTCATTGTATAATAAATGTACAATCAGAAAATTCGCTGCAATTGGTGAAATGAAACTTTTGTATATAAAATAATTCTTAGCTATTTGCCCACACGTTTTTGCTAAACTTTTCTCTTTAACTTCTAAATAGTTAAACTAAACACAGTACTTTAATAGCTTTCTTAAGAAAAATATTTAGTTTTTTGTGGAAAAGTAGGCCGTTCGTTGCTAGATTCCTTTCTTTTCGTTTACTTAGTATTGATTGAAAATAGTTAAACTAAACACAGTACTTTAATAGCTTTCTTAAGAAAAATATTTAGTTTTTTGTGGAAAAGTAGGCCGTTCGTTCCTAGATTCCTTTCTTTTCGTTTACTTAGTATTGATTGAATGTGTCACCGTCAGCCAGTTCAGTTAGAGGAGAGCCACGTGGCCGGAAATAATTTTCTTTTTATCTTCAAACAAAATAAAAATATCCTTCCTCCGTGTCCAATCTTTCATACTTTAGCTTAGTTAAATTGAGTGACGGTGATGGACACATTTTACGTCATGCGAAGCGCTCACTCATTTTCTCATTCCTTTTGACTGCCTCTTTTCTTTTGTAAAACACCCAAGGTAAAATGAGAATTTATGAACTATGTAACATTTTCAAAGTAGTTCATAAAATGATGGTTGGTTATGTTGTGGTTACGAAATGATTGCGATGCTGCTGTCTGTCGTCTTTTTGTTACTTTTCTACTTCCTTACGTTTTATCTTCTTCCTGGAAGATAATATCAAATTATCTATTTCAGTTCTGTCTACTTTTGCTTGTGCGCCCACCCGTCCCGCAGCATCCCTCTCTTTTCTTGCACTTTTTCTCCAGTTCCAGTTTCTCCAGCTTTATGTTAATAAACTATGTATAACTTCCGCCCTGATGAATGACTGTTTCGTTTCTGTCCTGCATAGTCACATGTACCCTGGGAATGAAGCCAGTCAATTTTAACTTATGCATGTTCCTAACAACATCAACCTAACTTTTTGTTTGGAAGTATACCACACATTAAGTTAGTAGACATTGACATCACTCTCAATTCCCAATCAACCCACACATTGCTGGAATCAGACTTATCGGGGCCACCTCCATCATCAACATCATTTCATAATTGTCGACTTTCTCTAACTCTGCTACATTTTCATTTTCCTTGATGATGAAAAGTCGCGGTTTTGTGGATGTGGCCATCCATTGCATTACGTTTATTACTGCGAACAAGTTGTTATTATTGTTCGAGTTTCTTTTTAAGTTTTTAATAGCAATGAATAACAATAACTTTCCTTGATGTCTGCTTAAGTCTGTCCGGAATAGAGAATTATTGTTTGTTAACAAACTCTCTTTGTAGCAATTTTCCTATTCATTTGTTACATATCAAAGATTACGTCTTACTTTAATGTTCTGATGTAACCCTTTTTTGCCGAATTTGTATATTCTGCTTTTATGATGAGTTTATTTTGTATCTTAATTACGGTCCATAATTAATTAAGCAAAATGGAGTAAATTGTGAGTACGCATTAAGTGGACTTGCTTTCGTTCGTTTTGAACCAAAACCACTCTAATTTAGTGAAAAGGGATTTTTGTTTTGTGGACACATTTTGTTTATTTCTTTGCTCTTTGCTGTTTTGTACACTCTAGTCTGGACAGACAAAAAATCAAAGCCTACTGACTGAAAGCTCCATACGCCCTACTGTTTGATTGTGAAAAGCTCATTTCCACTCAACCTGGGTCTGACAAAAAGTAGAATAAAATGAAATCTCCCAAAAATATCAAAGGTAAATTAGGCTTTTCATTCGATTGTGCTGTGTGGACTACTTAAACTGATGTGAGTGTGCCACAGCCACAGGAGAGAGATGAGAAAACCACAAAAATGGACATTAGGGTTTGTTCGCAATTCATGCTGATGTTGAGTGGATGCTGTGCTGTACCGCACCAATGACTTCACAATCACGTCCAGCATTAATTCCGTTGAAATGGCCCGTCCAACTCGTACCCCAATTTGTACAAACTTTCCTTCGTTTTTTGTTTGGATTTTGATGGCGCGGTTTCATTACATTTCAACAACAGAAAAAGCTAACGATAGAATAAAAAGTGTAGTGAAGTAGAGTAGTGAAAACACTTTATTCTATTTCTATTTTTATATTCTTTAAACAAACTTTTGTTTTTGCTTTGTTCTTTTTCCAAAAAGTTGTCTAGATTTTTGGATCGGTCCATGTGGTCAAAGTAATGCCTAACATGCTGATGAATGACGAGCTAGCTGACGTGACTAACAAACCTTGCGAAAATAAAATTGTAAAAATAGAATGGAAACGTAGCGTTATGCAATGTATTTAACGGACAAACAGTCAAAGCAATCTTTGGCCACGTACCATATGAACAAAAATGGTAACAAAAAATTGCTTTTGTCGGCTGTCGTTTGCATGCTCGTTATTTGTAAAATTTCTCTTGGTATCTGTCGTTAGTTTCTAAATTCAAGAGTTTTACTTTGCTCACATCATCATCCACTTTTCTTGATGAAGCCGATCTCATCACATCACCATCGCTGTCGTCAACTTCATCCATCAGATCAGGTGTGTACAGAGTGGATCCATTTTGATAAGCAAGATTTTGTTTCACTCACTCACCTACTTGCAGTTAGTTTAGTTAGTCGTTAGCAGGGTACTCTTTAGCGGGTCTTGGGGTAATCGGGGTTTTCGGGTTTTTCAAACATCATTATATAACACTATTCCAGAGAACAATGAAAATTGTGATCAAAACCCCAATCACCCAAAAACCACCCATACTTGGGCAGCAACTTAAAACCCATGGGTTTTTGTTTCTTGATCGTTAGCGTCATGATGATGATCATCAGCTACGTAATATCTATAGCTCCTGGAGAGAATTACTTCCTTCCTCTGTCTACCATGATTGGATTTTCTCCAGCAGAGAGAAATGATTTTTTGGAAGTTGATGTGATGATGTGATGATTAGTTGTATCGTAACGTATCGACGTAACGAACATCTTCAACGTGAGAGACTGATGAGCATGCATGAGAACGACATGCATCAGAGTGAGCGTCATTGATTGAATGTATCATCAAAATGGTAAAGGGCAACGAGATGCGTTGTTGCGGAGTAGCGCTAACAAAAAGGGAAAAGAAACGAGTCTCTAATTTTCTCCGCTTGCTTGCCCTGATTTCAATTTTTTGAGCCAATTCCCATGCTTATCGTTTGCATGTACTCAAAGTATATTTGTTTGTTTGGCAAACAGGCTCTTTTATGCTAATCATCGAGAGCAACTTATGCAGTTTGGAGAATGAAAGACAGTGAAAAGTGGCAAAGTTATCAGTGGAGCACTTTCCAGAAAAAAATAATGTACATAAAAATGTACAACAGAAAATGTGTGAATGAATTGCATAATACTCGCATTCCTGAAGCTGAGCCTGAAGTACAGTAACACACGCCCACTGCTCATGAGAAAATCACTAATGAGAAATGTTGTTTCAAATAATCCCCAATTTTCATTTCCCCCTTTTCCTAACTCCATTTTCATTTTCATTACTTTTGCGCAAGCAAGTAGAATTTTACCGGGGAGAGTGAGAGAGAGAAAGTCAAACTCAAGTAGAGACTGGAGATGCAAACGGATAAATTGAGTGAAAGTGAAATTTCCTTTATTCTTTTCCTCTGCACCAATGCCACTTTCATCAGAGTAAATTTTAGTCTTCTTTCCATCTAAAAGTTGGTTAGTTTTAGTTCGGTTTATGCAAAAAGAAGAGGAAATTATTTTTAGATATGAAAAAAGCAAAAATGGAAAATTTGTTACATTTTTTATTTAGAAAAGAAAAATGAATGATGATGATGAATGAATGCGGAGCTTTTACTTTTAAAAAAAGTTGCGATTACGTTTGTTGGTCGAAGTCTGTCTACTTCTTTGTTATTGTTGAGACCTTTGCTGAGAGGATTGCATTGCTTAATGAGGAGATGAAAAATGTTGAAGTAGTGATTACATTGAATTGATCTGATAAGCAACTGCTTTCCACTCTGCCTACAAAGCTCTCTCTGGCTTACTTTTCCAGTATCTATCATCAAGTTTGAAGCGAGCCTTCGTTACTCGTTCTTCGCAACTCAATCTTTTTAGTTAGATTAGCGAAAAGGGGGCTTTGAGTTTGAATTGTGTGCGTCATTCATTCTTTTCCATGTAATGTAACCAAATAATTTTCCGGTGGCCCGCTTTTTTGGACACAAAAGCAGAGAAAGAAGAATTTTCTTACGGGTTGGATTGGAGGAAAGTTGTTTCATGTGGCTTGTTTGTTTGTAGAGAGTGGAGCGAGGGAGCGGGCGAGCGGAGACGGGAAGTTTTTGATGGAGTGGGAAGTGGGATGTTTCGTAGAGCATCCGGTGGCGCAACAAATTGTGATATTGATCCGGTACTCATGATATCATGAGCTTTATCATGATGATGACGATGATCATTAAAATTGTCTGAAAAATGTCAATGAGCATATTTAATGAATGATGATACAATCATTTTTTCGCCCTGTTCTGAGCCAGGCAAGCTGAACTGGTAGTTTGAGGGTACTTTTTTACTTTTATACTCTGTTTGATGTTGGAGATGCGAGAGTAAGCGGAATCATCGCTAAAGCCTGGAAAGTATGCTGACAGGCTGAAAAGTTTTTGTTGGCGGTGATAAAGGCTAAAAATAGCTCCAAAGAGATTTTTCGCCAGATGCGATACTGGGAAGTAAGAGATTGGAGAAAGAGACGAGCCGAGCCATAAGCTTCTTAGCCTGTTTTTTCTTCAGATATTATTATTTAATTGAAATGAAGCCATGTAATATTTTTCCTGGAAAATTTTCCCAGACTCTTGATAATAATAAAAATGGCATTTTCATCTTTACATCATAGGTTTCGTGGCGCTGCAGCGTATGTCGTCGTCGCGGTGTTGCGATCATTGCCCGAGGCGTGAAACCTGGAATAGAACAAAGCGAAGTATTGGAGGGTCTCGGTTGCGAAACAATTAGGAGAAGTCCAGACGCCCGCCGTCTTCAGAACAGTGGTCGGGCGGATTCGGAAACAGAAGTGCTGCTGTTGGCACCGAAGCCGTCCGACGTGCGCCGTCACTCGGATGTTCCCCTGAGGGATATTCTCAAGTTCCAGGCGAGCGTCTCCGCCGCAACTTCCCAGCATGATCTCGGCCTAAGCGTGGCAATGCCTGGGGAGCGGGCGAAGAGTAGCAGCGATGTGGGTAAGGGTGACTCCAATGACTCCACTCCATGTTCAGGGGGAGGTGGTCCAAATATTAGTATAAGTGTGACGGTGCCCCAAACCGGGGGAAAAGCGCCTTCAGGAGGAGATGGAAAAGGCGTGCCAGCAAAGTCACCCTCTGGAAAGGGTCCCATGAAGCGACAAAGGAGTTACGAAAGGGGCGCCTCAGAGTCGGCTTTAAACATTCCGATGAACAGAGGTCGCCGGGCTTCCTGTGATATGCGGGGAGTGGACGCTAGCTCCATTCTCAACAATAACACAATTCCGGCGAAAGGCGCTGGCGGTGAAAGAGCCAGTGCCGTGGGTCTCCCTGGCCTGAGTGAAAAGGACCTCCAAAGACTTCAGAGCAAGCATCAGCAACACCTCCAACAACAGAATCAAAGGGAACAAAAACAACCGCCGCAGCAGCATCAGCAGCCTCCACAAAAACAACCGCCGCAACAGCAACAGCCTCAGCAAAAACAACCGCCGCCCATGCACCACACCCATCCTCAATATCAGCAGCAGCAGCAGCAGCAACAACAGCCACCGCCCCAGCAACAATATAAAAATCAACCCCAGCAACAGCAATACCAACAACAACATCCGCAACACCAGCAGCGTAATCAAGGTCCAGTTCAAGGTCAACAACAATACCAAAGTCAGAACCACCAACCCCAATATCAAACGCAACAACAACCACAGTACCAACCCCAGAACCAGCAACAATACCAACAGAATCCTCAGCAGTATCAGACCCAAAATCATCAACAATATCAAACTCAGAATCAGCAGTATCAAGTTCAAGGACAACCTCAGCCCCAGTATCAAGTCCAAGGTCAACAAGGTCAGCCTCAGCCTCAATACCAAGTCCAAGGCCAGCAAGGTCAACCTCAGCCCCAGTATCAAGTCCAGGGTCAACAAGGTCAACCCCAGATTATGGGAGGGAGGGGGAAGGCGCCACCGTCCGACCTGGCTATTGGCAACGACTTAAGACGCCGTTCAGTACAAATGTAAGCTGTTGGTGCATTATTTAAATTTATCAGATAAACATTGTCGGAGCATCGAATAATTTAATGGACTATTTTAATTATATATTAACGGTTAATAATGAACTATTTATTGTCAATGATAACTCTCTTTAAAATGTAAATTTCTCATTAGTTATAACACAACGGCGAAGCAGGCGCCGACGCCGCGCTCTTGTGCATCGCTGGACCACGAGGGTCTCCAGGACAAGAAGATACAACAGATACAGCAGCAAGTGGTGAACGACGCCTCCATGAAAAGACAAGGCTCTTCGACGGATGGGGAAGCCATTAAAATTGTGATTGACGATGTGGACTCAACGGCGGCGAAAACGAAGGCCAGTGACAATAATCATTTACTTAAGGGACAGCCGGGCAACGCGGGGGATGCACAGGGAGAGTTCCGCACGAGAGTCATCAGGCTGAGACGAGACCCGCAGGATAGGGGTTATCAAAGTAAGATAATGATGAAATGAAAATTGCCGTTAACAAAATTTATGACAAAAGAATATAAAAAGCTACGAATGGAGATGAAGGGAAACGAAGCGAAAAACAAAGTACTCGATACTCCAACAGTTTTTACGGGCAAATGAAATTTTGCGGAGAGAGAAAAAATCAAGTGTTTTATATTGTTTTTTATGGCGAAAAACAAAATAAAAAATGTTTTTGCGACTGGAGGAAAAAAAGTGAAAGGGTTGAGCAAAGCTGAGTTTGAGTTAAGTCACTTGCACAATTTTTATGGTCACATTTTTTGGTAGTTTGATGAAGTGGAAGCAGATGAACATGAAGTTGAGTCTTTGCCTTTGTTGTGAAACGACCGACGCGACGAAGCCACTTGCACTTTCCATTACATTGCATGAATATTATGGAGAAAAGCGGAAGTTGTGACAGGAATGGTTAAAAGTGAAAAGAGGATGATTTTGTTGATGATGAGACATGGTTTACGCACAAAAGTTCTTTTTATAGTGTAAAATAAATGAAATGAGATTTTTTATGTTTTTATGTGCGTGCTTCGTTTCATTGTGCAGTCAACTTAACTTGTTTGCTTTTCATTGCACACACAATGGGAAACGGTTGTTTTTATGACCCACGGAACAAAATATATTGACTTTAACTTAACTTTACGGAGCGAAAGTTTTGAAGCAGGAAAATTGGCAATACAATTTTACGACTGGGAATGAAAAATAGCAGCAGTAAAGTAGTAGTGGAGCATTTTTGGAGTGAGTGGTTGACGGAGATGGAGGTGAGATAGAGACAATGACTGACTGACTGGAAAAGATCGATAATGTTTTCTGTTCTCTTCCTTTCTGTTCAGCGAGAGGCTATGGACTTCGCGTGGTGGGTGGTTGCAGCAGTCCTGGGAGCCCAGGGAGTTTGCGAGCGCGGGTCGCTCGCATATCGCCGGGAAGTGGAGCGGATTTCGCTGGTATCCGGAGGGGTGACATTGTGCTCACCTGGAATGGCGTGAAACTCAGTAATTTGACGTTTGAAGAGGTCTGCAAAATCCTGGACACTTCCGGTGACACTGCGGAGCTGTCCATTGCGTCGTATGACAGGTTCGAGCTAGCGCTAATCACAAAATGAAATTACATTTGTGGAAAATGAATCGGTTTTTGATATTATTTTTCTTGTAATTGGGGTATCAGTGACGCAATCAATGCATCCATCGTACCTGAGAACGAACCGACCCAGGAATGGGAACCAGAGCCCATTCAGCAACAACCTGAACCACCAGAATCTTCTCTTGTTGTCAGCCAAGGTACATAATAGCAAGTTTGTGCCCATAAAATCTCAGAATGCCCCTGCTGGTGCAAACGACAATTCTTTCTTGTTGACTAAGCTTGATTTTAATGTGCTTTTTGGTTATCTTTGCGTGGAGCAGGTGCAGACCAGTATTGTGCTACCTCACCAACAGGTCGACGTCATCTGCCAAGACTACCTGTAAGTACTTCTTAGAGAGTCAAATTAAGCCTCTTCTAGTTTTAATACTATCTACCTATTTTATGTGCTTTTCTCAACTAAAGTAAGTGATAATAATGATAAGAAAAAAACTATCATCATCGTCGTCATCATCATCCCGTCTGGAGTCTCCAGAGCAAAGTACAGATTTTTTTACTTTCTCACATTTAGAAAAGAAAGTGTCGTTTTCCAAGTCATTAAAGCTGAGATGGCTCAGTGCACACTTGAATAGCTTGTCATTTCCCGAGCAGAAAAAGTATTTAGCGGGATTAGCGACGAAAGAAAGAAAAAAGAAAGTGAAAAGAAAGGAAGGATTCGAGACGAGACGAAAGCGAAAGTAGAGAGAGGGGGAAAGTGTTTGCTTTCTCTTTTAATGAGCTTTCTCACTTTCAGAATCAGACATATTCTGGAGAACAAATAAAAAGAGGAGAAAAGTCAAAAAAAAAGAAAAGTGAAGAGGGCCATCCACGTCATTGCCATTGATATTGAAAATGATAGAGGTAGTGTGATATTCAAGTAATCTTCACACCGAGAACTGGTTCTAAAAATAGAACCAAGTCAACTACGTTGTATCTCATAGCTAATGTCAATTTGGAATTTTGAAATTGTTCATTAATTCTAGGCAGCTCGCACATCTATATTCACCCTTCATTTAAGTCTTTTAGGCATCGAGCTTGCCCATTTTTGTATTTGGGACTCGACTGACCTTAAAATGTCCAGTTTCCACTTCATTTTCCTAGCTGGCCATTAATATCACGTGGACTTTATTTTCCCCTTTGCACTTCCCAATTACGTTTTCCATTGTTTTTTGCATATTATTCATTCATTCAAGAAAAACACTTTGTTAGTGTACATGGGTACTACGCATCCATGGGCGAAGAGAAAAGAAAAGAGGATGCAGTCAACCGTGTGAGTTGTAATTTTTTGTTTTTACTTTCCTGAAATTTTCACTCTCAACCAGAGTTGAGTCAAGTTACTCACTTGACTTTCATTTTCTTTTCCTTTTTCCACTTATATGTAAAGACATTTAGGTATGTAGGTACTCTATGACATATAGGTACTCTATTTCTGGCCATCATGTAGTATTCGTTTAATCTTATATTGCAGTAAGACACATGAAACTTTGTATTTTTAGCGACTGACGTTAAGCCAAGTTAAGCTAAGCCAAAACTTAAGTCAGCTGAATCCAAACCAATCTAAGCCAAGGTGAGGTGAAAGTAAAGCAAAGCAAAAACTGGTCGGTCGAACGGTCGATATTCTCCAGAATCACTTTCACTAACGTAATGTTTTCACATATTCAATTACTGGAAAAGCTTCCACATTGTTTACACATTGTAGTACAACTAGACTTTCTTACCGATGCATGCGATGGAGAGAAAAAAAAATGTCTAGAGAAACCAAAAAACTGTGTGTCTGCAAAAAAAAGTAAAAGTGAGTATCGTAATGTCCACAGTGTACACAAGCACTGAGAAAAGAAAAGGAAGAGAGAGAAACAAGGATAAACATTGACAAGCACTTTTTATCAATTTGAGCAAAGACTAGTGGAGAGGAAGAGAGTGGAGAAAGTAAAGTAAAATAAAATAAAATAAAGTAAACCAAAACCGAGAAGACCACACGCATGCAGAGAGAGCGACCAAAACCAATGTCATTAGGTGACACATATAGCATGAGAAAGTGTCGTTGTAACAATAAAGATTGGATGTGGATGCAGTGCAATGGCAATGCAATAGCACTGTCTGCGGTAGTGGTTCCTAGGATATTATGATATGGTATAGTGTTGTGTTATCCTCTGCTTACTCTGTTCTGTTCCAATTCCAGGAGAAAAATAACACTTAAATTGCTTTAGTGAAACTCAAAATGGCTTTGGGTGAATTTTATTTATTTTTTGGCAGAAAAGAAGGAAAACGGAACAAGGTCTGCAAATAACTTGATTGAAAATAAAATTGCGATTTTTTTTTCCGGTCTGGACATGGATTTAGCTTGTAAATTTTTAAAGGCTTGTCATTGAGATTCTCGACTCACTTCCCATCTGTCTTATTAGTTTAAAAAAAAATATTATTCCATTCCGGGGTTTAGTAGTTAATAATAATTATTATATTACGAACATTTTATTATTACTATGATATAAACATTACATCAAGCAGAAAAATCTTTGAAGAGAAGTGAGTCTGGGAATGTAAAAGAAAGTTTTTTAAACGGATTTTCCTCCTACAAAAAATTGTGAGAAGAATCAGCGGGTAATAACATTTTTTCTCGAGAAAGTGGATCATCGATAATGCATACATGAACAAGAAGAAAAAGCAACAGATGAATGTGTTCTGTAGTGAAGTACTGCACTGAGCACACTGTTGCTTTACTTTGTCTGGCTTGGCTTTAGTCATAGTCATGATCATGACATGACTCTGGTTCTTCTGCCTCCAATTTATTCCACTTTACATTGCTCGGAGAAAGAAGAAAGCAATTCCACAGGAGATTTTCTTTTTATCGTCGCGCTTCTTCGTTTCTTTGTGGCGTTGGTCTGGTTCTGCTATTGTGTTATTTTCGTCTCGTTGTTTGTCCGTGTTTCGTCTTGTGCGATGTGATGTGTTCGCTCCGTTGGCATTTATTGATAGTGTGTTAAGAAATGAAATGAATAAGGATGAAAATGGGAAACGCATTCTATTATGTGATGCGAAATGAGCGCAGAAAATAACTACAGCTGTAGCAGTTGTATCAATCTTTCCTATATCATTACAAAAAATAAATAAAGTTGCGCTTTTGAAGTATTGTGAAATGTTATTTTTATTGGTGGAGGTTATAAAATGCAATTTTACATACCTTCAATTTTATGTGAGTAAACTCAAAACAGAAACTAATAGTATGTATATGCTCGCTTTTACGGAAAACTTGTGAAATATAATTAAATTTGTAATAATGATTATGATGATGATGATCGCTTGCAATTATTTTTCATTCGGGTAGATAATTTACTTCTAATTGTAGTTCTTCGGGTTGAGAAATTGAACCTGCTGTAATAGTGAATTTCTTTGTGGAGTGTAATGAAAAATATTTTTTTACAGACGGAAGGGCGAATCCAACTTCGGCTCTTTCACGATGAAGTCCATAACACTCTTGAGATTTCCGTGGCGAATATTGCGTTCGGGAATGATGACTGCACAACTATTGACATTAAATGACATCATCATCACGTTGAAAATGTAAGTCTAAAGTTTTGGCTACTTGTTATTTGCATAGTTTGACGTCAAATATAATATTGTATCTGTATTGGAGCATTATGAAGTATACAGGTTTGTCAATACAGACGCTGTAAATTATATCATAATGTGCAAAATATGTAAAGATTACCTAGTTATAACTATTTTCGCATAACTAATTTAAACACACTTCCGTAGTTCATTTTTACTCAATTACTTTGTTTTATACTAGCTTCGCTTCAAAATCATTTCAAAAGGCGAGAAAAGTTGAACACTTGGAATATATCTTCTACGGTAAATACAGCAGTTTTGACCTGATTTCATTGAAACAGTGTCAAAGTATCACATTTAGAGTTTTTGTTCAAATGTCTAAATCTTCGTTTGTCACTCCATACTCTCAGATATACATCAATAATATTTAAATGGTGCACACCACAAAGCAAGTAAATCGCAAGTGACAAAGCAGAGAGTGATAAAAATGCTTTATAAAGAAAAACAACTTCTATTA
>VYYJ01001790.1:0-27027 GCA_021029165.1 Cyphoderus albinus
TCGATATCAACTATCATCGAGCTTATCTTTTCGGATTTACCACCAACTACCATAGAGTTTAGCATACCTAAAACGTAAAAAGCAAAAACAAAAAAAGCAAACAGCAAAAAAGCAAAAAAAGCAAAAAGCAAATTTTTTTCTAAAAAAAGCGCTTTTTGCCAGCACTGGATATTATGAATATTTCAATCTTCTAATTAAAGCCTTCCCTTCGAATTTGTTAAACTTGTAAAATCTAACGCTTTGTGCCTATCTTCAACTTGTGGAGGGATGAGTAAAAATTTCCAAATGAATAAATGTTAGAATATATTGGTTCTCATCCGATGAGCACAAATTTAATGTTTAGACTGCGGCAAAAAATTATGAATTTTAACGTTGAGTCTAACAGTTCTAAATTAATTCAAATTTGACAACCGATTGGAATTTGTGAAAGTGGGTACTTTATTTTATTAACAAATCTGCTTTTTCTGACTGCCACCGTAACACTTACCTTGAAGAAATGACAGGTATTGGTAAATTGCTTTTGTAAAACTTTTGGTTTAATTTTCATCCGCTGTAATTAAAATGTCGCAAATTAAACTAACTCAACCTTGGTTCGCCATTTAAAAAAATGACAGTTAATTTGGACAGAATTGAATATTCATATTATTATCATTTAGCTTTAATTTTTAAACATTTGATTAGCATGAATGAAGCAAGATGACAATTAAAGATTTAGGACAAGTTCATGTCTTTTCGAACGGATGATTATTTCCTGATGAGGTTGAAAGTGCTTTTCACCGTGTTTAGCAGCATCATACTGAGTAAAACCGGAAGTCCACCGAGCATCATGCCATTCAGGTACACATGGGGAAAGGGCTCTTTGAACTTGGCGATTTCCCTCAGCGCGTGCCACATTCCCTCTTCAACTTGGACATTGTAGGCTCCATACTTGATGCTATAAAATCATAGGAGAATCATATTTGTAATTAAATATGACTGTCAAATTTTTTTTAAAACAAACTTAAAGAAAAGCGTTGATTTCATTACTAAATAAAATAATTACCCGTTTGCATTCAGAATGTCCATGGCACGCATGCTGTTGTTGCACCAAGTGTTCTTAGGATTGCCGTTGATCAGCAGCACGACTCTGACCGCTTTCACGAGGGCCTTGGCGCTCTCATTGAGCTTCTTCTCAGATCCGAACCGAATCGGTTTCGTAACCGTGTACTTTAACTCCTGAAACTATGAAGTCAAATCAATAAATAATTATAATTGCTAATTGTGATAATTAGTGGATCTTTGAATTAATTATTTAAATTTAATTTGTTTTACAAACCCGATGGTACTTGATGCTCCTGTCTAAGGCGTCCGGCAGTGGGCGCTCGAGCCGAGTGATTTCTCGAACCTTGCTGAAAATGATGATCGTTGGAACCTTCGTCCAATCGATTTGATGTTGGCGTCGGAGATCCTCTCGTTCGTCCACCGGCACCTCCACGAATTGCACGTGCCTCTGTCGAAATTAAATTAATTAATGTTGAATTAAATAATGACGACCTCTGACCTTTTCATATACAATGACATGACCTACCACCAAATCCAAGTTGAGCATGATGGTTCTGGTTCTGTCTCTTAACTGCTCGGACTCCACCTCATTTGTGAAGAGAAACGACGCAACGGTCAAGGGGGCTTTCCTAAAATAGCGGTGCGTACATAATTAAAGTGGTAATTAAATTAACTAAATGTGTAAATATATATAAAACATAATCAGCTGTCTTTAATTACAACTCTAATCTTACCGATAAAGTTCCTCCAATGATCCTCCCTCCGCGACCATATTCGGCAGCTGACTGGGGTACACTATTTGGTGTGCGATTTTAACTGGAACATAAAAAATTAATGATTTGATTATAAATTTAGAGTGCAGAAAATGTGAATATTTAAACGCTTAATTAAAATAATTAATCATTTTGTGATTATAACGTTTACTTTTACTGGAACTGGAGGGAGCTTGAGATTTGGAAGTGCTAGGTCTTCTCGGATCTGACATTTTCGCCTCTAAAATGTTTACTGGAAAATTTAGGGCAATTTCGAAGAAAATAAAAGTTAGAAACTAAAATTTAAATACAAAATGAAATTAATCAACTATTCATTTTGTTTATATCAAAAAGTCAATATTGAATAAAATAAAATGACATCTGTGCAAAAGTACAAATTTTGAAGGTGAATGAAAGACTGTGACATTCTGAAACAAAAACAATGATTGAGCAAAAAGCACTTTCCAACTTTCCTTTTTCAATTCGGTCTCATCTGACATCTGAGCCGAGGCTCGGCTGCCGAGCTCACCTTGCTTATATCATATAAGGGAAAGGCACCAAATGCTTTATTTTAGGCCAACTGAATGCTTTATTATCCGAAAATTATGCTTTATTATGCTTTTAAAAAATAATTCATTTAAGTGCTTAAATTGAGCAAAAAGCACTTTCCAACTTTCCTTTTTCAATTCGGTCTCATCTGACATCTGAGCCGAGGCTCGGCTGCCGAGCTCACCTTGCTTATATGCATAGTTACAACTTACAGGTCCAAGCCTTGTCTTGCCCTTATATAGTTACAAACATAAAAAAAGCGCATTATTCGAGGTCAAGACGCAATAAGCCGTTAGTTTTTCTGCTAGCATTTTAAGCCTAGATCTAGTTTCATGTTTATGCTTTAGACGAATATTTTCAATTTTCATGTTTATTTATTATTCGGGTCAGTGGACAAATCAAATAAAATTTCTACGGGGTTTTCTATGTTGTGTTTAATGTGAATTTGATTCCAAGTCGGGAAGAACCCCGAAGAGTTTTTAGTAACTACCTATTTTATACAAGCTTGTCTCAATCTTAGTATTCTTAGTAGAACTGTGTTGAATTTCATATCAAATACATAGGTACTAGTAAGCTACACAATAAAGATCAACGGATTGTTTATTTGAATTTCTAAAGTTTTATTTGAAACGTGTTAATTGATCAGACATTTTTTATTTCATGCATTTAAAGAAGAATTTAAGTTTAGCATAAAAGCTTTCGCGTGGAAATAAAATAAATCAATTCCAAAAAAATGTTGCTGTCTGTTCAGTACCAACCAAGAATTAAACTTTCAATTTCAACAAAGTTTATTCTCAAATATATTTTTAAAACATTGAAATTCACTCTTAATTTGTACCTATTCATTGCTCGAGTATCGAGATTTATTAGTGCTCATTAGAAATCATTTTACTCAACTTTTTGGTGAATAAAGAAGGCTCTGCCAATATTACTTATTTTCTCTGAATAAATTTGACCTTTTTATTTTAGTAAGTGAGCAATAATGTGATCGTGGTATTTGCTATCTCAAACATTAAATTGACAACGGTTGATTTTTTCACAAAGTAGAATCCACCAACATCAACCCTAAAATGTTGAATTGACTGCAACCACTTCCTCATCCATTTCGTCGTTCCAGGAGCATACATCAGTCCATCTTTGATATCAACCAACATCAACCCTGAAATGTTGAATTGACTGCAACCACTTCCTCATCCATTTCGTCGTTCCAGGAGCATACATCAGTCCATCTTTGATATCCACCGATTCTTCGTAGAGTAAACCCAATTTTCTATAAACCGCTGCCAGATGCAGTAGGGCGAACGTGGCAGCAAACCCCATGATTCTTGCTTGTCGTCCCTCCAATCGGATGGTGCCAAACAAAGCCAAGACAGAAATCGCCGAAACGTTTCCTTTTTGCGAGGGTTCATACCAATCCCGAAATACGTATTTGTAAAGACTATGCAAAACCCGGAATGTGTTCAAGGATTGAGTCAACATTTGACGTCTACTATGATCTGTGTGTTGAAAATTTACATAATCCTTCCTACAGTTTGAAAAATATATTTTTATATTACATTCAAGTTAAAAATAAGTAAAGAAATTCATAAATTATTCTGAACCTACTTCCACTGACGAAGAAAATGAACGCCTCCAGAAATGTAGATGTACGTTGTAAACATGTAGAGGTAGATGTTTGACCATAAATTGTACCAAACCCAACATTGAAAAAATATTAAAGGTGCTTTGGCGAAAAGTCCATGACTCTTGGGGTCCACAAGAAGACTTGTAAAGAAGTGCGGACTTTGTGGCTTTTTCATCATCAAAACAAAATTCTGGACGAAAATCCAATTCCCAACGCAGAAGAGAAACGTCAGATACTTTGTGCAATTTACCGTTTTTTCATGTTGTTTATGAAACCTGGAAAATGATTTTATGAACTGGGAGAGAAACAAAGGCAAAACATCGTCTCTGTAAGAAGTTTGGATATTGTAGATAACGCTGAGATTGTAACAGGTGATGACATAGAGCAGTTGCACAATTAGGAACAAGGGTGGATCAACTTCGCCAGACAAAATTGTGGAAAGGCGATAAATGACAAATGCGACGTAAAAAATGTTGAGAAGTTTATGTTCGATTTGATATAATCTCCGTAATACTCCCTGTGACGAAATATGCAGTACCTCTTTCGGGACTTTCTTTTCACCTGAAAATACCCTAAAATTAATTGCGCCTCCAAAGTAAGCCAACTGGATGCAGTTAAATAAATACCAGTAAGTCACCTTCGAATACATGATCCGATTAAGGAAATTAAAAAGAGGCCAGCTTTTCGTCTGAAACAGCTCAAACTCACAAACTCAAATGAAATTCATGGAGAACCATTCTGGTATTTTATAAAAGACAATTTTGACCAATTTAAATTAATAACATTTTGATAATTGTTTTAAAGACTGCACTGCATTTCAAAACCACCCTTTCCATGTTGACTACGGTAGTTTAATTCTTCATTATGTAAATTGTTACATGTACTTGCTCTTGTAACTGAAGAACCATACATGGTTTCTCGTGTAGAAACCAAATCAATTTTCAATAAATTTGAAAGAGGTTTGCGGATGTTAGAAATTTCCATTGAAGTATTTTTGTTTGTAATGTACATAGCAAATGTCACGAAAAGTAGTTATGTAAAGCAGTGATAAAGGCACATGTATACGTATTAACCACTAATCAAGCTATGTCATTATGGTCAATTAAAGCTGCATTTAATTGAGTCTTGATACAATATGATTGCTCCGTTTAAATTGTC
Source organism: Cyphoderus albinus (assembly GCA_021029165.1). Lineage (NCBI taxonomy): Eukaryota > Metazoa > Arthropoda > Collembola > Entomobryomorpha > Paronellidae > Cyphoderus > Cyphoderus albinus. Next base: position 5,125 of record VYYJ01001790.1, read on the forward strand.
TCAGTAATTTACTTTGTAGTTTGACGTACCTAATGTGAAGAGTAAATCGAATTATGGCGTAGTATCACTTTGTTAGTGGGAAGCTTGGTAGGACTGATTCCCGTTAAATTTGGAATCCAACTTTAATAATATAAGATTTTTTAACCATTTATACTGAGGTCTATTAATTGTGGGATATAGAGAATTTAATCACCCAGTTTTCCACGGAAAATATTTTGAACAGGAAATTAAAAACTCAGTAATTAAACCTTTGTCTTTAATTGAGTAGGTGTGACATTGAACTACATCGCTTCCGCTTGAACGCTTCTACTTTTACTCACCAAATTATATGGAAATTTACTAGCATGCCAAATTAGCAGGAAGTAGTAAACTGAAAATGTAGTTCTTGTAAACGATTAAAAAACCAACATTGCCCTGTAATTATTGACTGCTTTACATGACAATAACTCAGTAAATGCTTTCTAAGAAATTGATAATTGACCTATTCAAGAAATTGTAATAACCTTGCCGTAAAATACGTCAATTGACGTAATAGTAACTGAAAGGTTTTACCTAGCCTGAAAAACAACAAAATTCACACATTCGGACATCGACAGTGTTGGCCTCTAACGCGACGAGGTAAACATTTCGTATATCCTGCACTAAAGTCGGTGGTATGACCCACCAAATTGATATTAAATACATACTCAAATGAAAACTACGAATCTGCTAGTATTTACATATCAGGTGATAACATTAAGAGATTGTATATAATTATTATACACTCAGGTTGGATATTGTTTCCAGTATATTTTGAAGAGTAATTTTACTGTATCAGATAACGGCAGGGAAAGTTGCGGAAGATAATCAAGTTAGCTGTGGTTATTTTGCTTTGTCTTTCTTCTAAAAACAAGTCAAACCAATATATAATTGGAGAAAGGTGCTATAGTTGGCTGAAAAAAAACTAATCATTTTATTTCTGTGTTGTTGTTGTTGTACTTATCAAGAACAAACAGGGGCGAATTTAGAGCGGATGCCTATAATGTCAGATTGTCATCCATTGGTCAATTGGTCACATCATAAAGATTAATGAATCTCATAAACTGCTTGCCTATAAATGACGTAGGTGATAAGTGTTAAGATTATAAACCGTATGTGACAGGTAATTGGTTTTCTCTAAGATTCTTCTCCATTTTTACATCAATCATTAGCTGCCTTGATCCAAGCATTTCTGTTATCGTTTCTCCTGGTTCCTGCAAATGAACAAATATCAATAGCAATGTTCTTAAATATCTTAAACTATATGCAGCATTTATGAGTGACAGTGTTGATAAGATAAAACGATGGGACAAGAACTTGTTATATTCAGGTAATTTTATTGGCATATCAAATATCATCATGATAAATACAATTCTCTTTTTAAAACAAAATAATCAGTTTATAAACCTTTAGTCTGAATTAAGCCAATAATAGGCGTCGTCATCATCACTGTTATAACAATCACCGTCCTCCGATTCCTCCAACTCCAAATCCTCTATCCAGTTGGTAAAGTTTTCCTCCAGTTTCTCTAGGTTTTCATCCTTCCTCTCCAACAAAAAATATTTATCCTCTGAAAAATACCTTTCACTTCCTGCTCCAGTATAATCCCAGTCGTCATCATCAGAGTCCGGACCATTTGTATAACTGAAGGAAATCGCTAGCCCCACCCGACGTAGATCCGATGCCTGCTTGACTGTACGAACCAGTTGTATGAGTGCGCCCTTCACGTCTATTTCGTTAAATTCAAATTTCAAACCCAAATCCAAGCCCATCAGCGAAGGAAGTTTAACCCCAGCCGCCATTGTAGTAGACATTCTCTGGGTCAAAACGGCCAAACTCTCATTTGAATAAATTTCACGCAAACGGAGTTCCCTAAGATTTTGCAGTGCGTCTTCATTACAGTAGCTTGGCTTCCACTGCAACCAGTGCAGGTCAAGGGACTGTAATTGGGTCGCATATCTAGCCATCAGAATATCCTGAATCCTAGCCATTCCTGTCTGCACAAATCTGTTGTTCCTAAGACCAATAAGGTTTTCATTCGTTCCCGTTTTAATCCTCTGCAAGCTATGCATAGCTGGTAAGGCGTTTGTATTGATGAAGTTGGTGAGTTGGAATTGTCCTTCGTTATTCAGTTCATATATGCAGGAAACGGTGAAACCAAATGACTTCAGATTTGGACAAAGCAAAAGAAATTTTCGGAGCTGAGAGAAATACTCCAGTAGACTCATGAGTGATTCCCCCTTATCATATACATTAAGATGCCAAATATGGACACCAAATTGCTGCAGACATCGCTCTACCGGCGCATACAGCATCGCGTCAATATATTCGAAATCGTCACCGATAGCAATTTCCTCCGGAGTGGTAACGTCAAAATGTCGCCCCACAATTGGATTTCTTGGATGACCAACCGTGACTTTTTCCATTTTTTCCATTATTCGGCTATTAAATTTACTTAAAGGGTACCAAAAGAGTTGGAGGTCTTCAATCATGGATTGGTTCTTCTTAATATCTTCCTCACACAACGGTCTTGTAGCGTTCTCGAAGCAGCTGTTAACCGCTGTCTCCCAGGCTTTGCAGACCTCGCGACACTTGAGAATGTCTTTTAGGTCCAGGTAGCTTGTCAAAATGGGGACAGCGTGTAAAAAAAGAAACTTGACTTTTTTCTTGTGCAAATATTCAGAAAATATTGGACTACTCATCGAAATATAGCGTAGGTCCTTTTGCTCCACCAAATTGAATATTTTCAGCCACATCTGAAACATTTTATTTGTTGCTTTATATTATAGCACTTTAAAACATTTATTAATTTTGCAAAAATATGCGATTATTTAAAACTAGTCAATTTTATCTAACCTCCTCTGGAACGCGTGTCAGTAGATTTGCTATATTCATATGGAATTACAAAGTGTCAACAATTAAATCAAATTCTATTTCATAGCCGTTATTGTTTTATTTGTTTATTTACAATTCTTACCTTCCATATTACTTTCTCCCGTCGGAATTTTATCCACCTTTGACATCGACATAATCACAATGCAGCAGTAGTTAGTAAAGGATCAAAATTGAAAACTTTTCACTGTTAATTACGACATACAAAATACTGGTTTGTTCGATGACCAATCTTTTGTGACTTACCCAAATCAAACTCGTTTGATTTTGAATAATGAATCAAAATAGTGCAAAATACAATATTCTTGTCTATAGTCTTAAATGCCTTATCTGTGGGTTGATCAAGTACTTATGATAATGGCGATGAATAGTAAAAAACAATTTTTGTCGTAAATGAGTTACGAGGATTTGCAAGTCATTTTGCTACACATGAATGAGGTAATATCCACTTATCTAATATATTTTTGAACACTTTTCCTTGTTTGTGTCACTACTCAGTTTACTACAATTCAATCGTCAAAGCTTTTGTTACTTTACCGTACCAATTGCAACTCTCCTTTACATGTATGTATGTACGGGTTTTCAATATCTACAAGTTTATGAAGTTTGATTATGCAATTTGTTCTCATATGACACTTAATGCGAAATGGAATGATTAATGATCACGTAAAACAAGGAATTTTTGGAGAAAAGTAAAACAACACAAAAGATTATAGCGGACAATTAGATATTCTCACAAGAGTCACAAGTATACATACATATATACCTGGCTTATATTGTTATATTGTACAGTTACGTATACGTTGCATGCACGTAGGCATTATTAATTTAATTTTGTAACTTTAGTCACTGTGACTAAAACTAAAGGAATGTCAGTGAGCTCAGTCTCGTCGTGTGAATTTAGGTAGTTAAGTGAGAACATTTTTTAATCACATTTACTTTTGTTTCTGTATTCACATTTACGGTTGTTTTGTAAAATGGTAATAAACAAGTACACATGACTAAACATTACAAACAATTTTATCATGAAAGAAAGAATATCAGAAAATTAAAAATATCTCTAGCGAACAATGTGCCGAAGTAGAAGTAGAATAAAATTTTACACTATATCAGCAAGCAAACAGTTTCTCTTTGATTATAATGATGTTCATCATCATGATGCTTTTCTTTGAGCAGTAGGTTTTTCATTGTTTGGTTTATCATAAAAGTAGGTTATAGAGTGGTGACCATTATATAAACTATTTTCACTTATCACTATTAAAGAGTAAAATAATTTACTTTCAACGTATTGGTTGATAAAATAATGACATAAAGTGTGCCGCTTATGTAAATACTTTTTACTTGAAAACATTTAATTAATTTGTCACGTTTAGGTTGAATTTTAAAATTATGCTTTTAAAAGGCAACTAATCAATTAATTATCTCATTTTGTCTAACTATTAACCGTTAATGTTGTACAAATTTGAAGCTGATATGATATATTTCAGATTGAAATATTAATATAATCAGTTAAAATTGTTGTGGACAAAAGCACTTAATAAAGTGGACTTTAAAAAGCAGACAAATTTAGGTTTTTGACTAAATTTATTTTGAAAAGTCCAGTGTCGATTTAAATGAATAATTCGTGATTGTTTTATTTTATTATATTAGTTAGAAAAAGTTGATTAGCACACATAAAATACTCTCCTTCAATTCTAATAACTTCACAACCAAACGAAGACTATATTGAGACTTTGTCAATTCTGTTTTTGAGCACATCCAAATATATTATTGTAGCATATACTCATTGACTTTGATGCAATATATACAATTCTTACACAAATATTTAATTTAATAATTAAGCAGTAAATCCTACAAAAATATTTAAAAAGCTTGAAACCTCTTTTACCCGTAAAGTTAGTATTTGATTAATTGTAAATAGAAAAGGCAATAAAATAATAAGCAAATGTTTGTTTTTAATAAACACTTTTTGTCCATTTCGACACTAAATGACAAACTCTATTTATGATAAACTCAGTGCACCTTAAATCATATATTTAAGCAACCAACAAAGTTTGAGTAAACGGTCGGAGGGTATAGTTGGCTGCTAACTTATTCTTAAGAAAAGCTCGAGTTCTCTGGGCACACGACATGGCTCTTAATCTTCTTCCAAATATTAGCAGAATTCTCAAGCACTCTTATCTAAGGTTAATTAGGACAATTTAGTCAAGTCTTACACTTAGTTTAGTCTCGAACCTTGAGGAACCCAAGTGGCAGACGTTTTGACTTGCAAATAGCTAAAACAATTGTAATAAAAGATGGAACTCGGAGGAACAAAATTTTACATGAAGCAAAAGAACCGTCAACATTTATTCATCATCGCAGGTTACACATTGTTATTAAATCATAAACATCTTTGATAATCTCATTTGTATTAAATGCAGTATATTTCATATCATTTTTGTTTTAGGAAAGGAATCGTGTAATTCGAATAAACGGGGTCCAGTTATTTTGCAACGAGCCAGTGGAAGCATGGGACATATATCTGAGGATTCAATCGTTTCCAATTTGTTGGAAGTCAGAAACAGGAACTTTTACCAAGTCCGGAAAATTTGGATTCTGGTATTGTGGTATGATGGGCACAGCCATTGTTTGGCTTTGCGGGATATACACTTTGGCGTATACGTTGTCGTCAAATGGCTTGAAAAATAACCTACTCACTGTCCTCTTCACCATCACTATGACCCCGATTTGTCCATTTCTGTTTGCTGTTGGAATTGTTGTACTTTACAATACCAAGGAAATTGTAAAATTGAGGTGGATGCTGGAGAATTGTGTGAGAACGAGCGAAACGGATTTATTTTTTCAGCGTCGAAACATCTGGAAGAATCGAGGCATTATTTTAAAACTTTTGCTCGTCTGCGTTATTAACCTGTCAGTTTGCGTGCCAATCTTCACCATTTTGCTAAATATCGATCCATTGTATGTCCCAACTAAATTTCTTTTGGAGCATATGGTTGCAGCTGGATTCAAATATGTTTCGTTGATTGTTGGGGCAATGCGACTAATGATTCTCTTACAATGGACATTTCTCGTGTCGAAGAACTTTTTCTTCGCTTTGGCAGCACTGTTTTATTGGCTGGAAATGCAGTCTCTTTATTTTGATATTTTGGACCAAGTGCCTAACATCAACGGTTTCTTGAAGTTATACAAAACCTTCAACATTGCCCTGATGACCTGAGAAAATGCATTGGCAAACCTCATCTACTTACTGCTGCTCACAATATATTTTCAGACCGTAATTTGTGTTGTGGTGGTTATCAGATATTCTGATGTACTGCCGATCACGCTGGTAATACTTTATACGGTTGCTTCGTTTGGAATTGTCACTGGTGCGGTGATAGTATTTCCGCCGATGGTGGAACCAGGTGAAAGGTCAAGGAATATGATTCGATCAAGAAAGCTCGTCAGTGGATGCCAAGATACTGGCATGCAAAACCAACGTAGAGGAAATGCGAAGGTTCTTAGAACCTTGAAACCCATCACGATGAAATGCGGCAGAACGTTTGTACTGGATAGGGAGCTGAAAACTTCATTCTACGCTGGTATAATTGACAGGATATTTGATGGAATCCTTTTGTAAGCAAGGAGCAAAATCTGTGTTTGATCCTACGTTTAGTTCACACCACACAAAATATAAGTATAACGTATTGAAAAATAATTGTCACATTCTATAAGCATTAATATTGTTTAGTCATTCCAGAGAAATATAATTTTGAATAAATAATATCAACTATATTAATATTTCAACTGACATGGCTTATTTTTATTAGTCCAATAATTTTGATTGGTTAATGAAATATTTCGTTGTTTACCCAAAAGCCTTAAAATATTGCCTAGGGAAACATATTTTTGACCCGGTAACTTTACCAAAAGGACAGAATTGTGACAGTCAATCTATTAATTTTAATTAACTTTTAGTATTTATAAAATAATATTTACCCGTTCTCATTGACGCCGTGATCAGACACAGTCCAGATCAGACATTTTGAGAGATATAAAAACTCTTTGACTTCGTGTATTTATATAAATGAATTATATTTCCTTAGATAATCAACTAAATTCCATGCATTAAAAGCGAAGGCAATATCTACGGGACGAAAATAAACGAAAATCAAATTACGCAAATAATTTGCCTACCAAGCTTTCGATTATATAAAAGACTTAGATAAAAGGTAATACAATAAATATTATGTGCTTTTATCACTGCTGTACGTGGATGATTGACGTGAGATTCGGAGTAACGTAAATTTTAATTGTACCCTATGTATACGTACATATGTCACACTACAACGAAAATTTCTGACATAACCACAACCCTCTCTGTAATCAACGAACATTGACCTTTTCCTATGCGGCAGAACCGTTTAAGCTGTTACGTAAATCACAAGATGAGTCAATGGTAATTACATATCAGTAAGACAGAATCACCAAATTTTAATTGAATGTCTGTCTTGGCTGGAACATAACCCAACTAGTAACTCCTATTAAATTTTTATACTGAACATGGAAAAGGTGGCCTCTAAATGCAAAGTTTATTAACATGATTCACAAATAATATATAGGAGTCAATGGTCAAAATCGGTTTTTATGTGTTCAAGAAAAATGATTCTAAAAAACCATTTCATTTGCTTTCGTGGTTCTGAACGGCAGCAAAAAGAAAGTTTGTCATTCATTCGTTGCCTAAAAAAGTCCGACATGTACTCGAAGGTGACTTACTGGTATTTATTTACCTGTATCCAGTTAGCGTATTTTGGAGGTGCAATCAATTTCAGGGTATCCTCAGGTGAAAATTTAACCACACGTCGGCTAAAGAACATCCCTTCACCGGGAAGATCGCGCAGGTTATATGAAATCGTGCATAAATTTCTCAACGTTTACTACGTCGCATTTGTCCTTTATCGCCTTTATACAGTTTTGTCTGGCAAAGCAGATCCACCTTTGTTCCTAACTGTGCAACTGCTCTATGTCACTAGCTGCTTCAGTCTATCTGTAATCTACAATATCCAAACCTCCTACAGAAACGCTGCTATACCTTTGTTTCTCTCAGAGTTCATAAAGTTCTTTTCTGCGTTTCACAAATACGACCAACGTGGAAAAACGGTGAATTGCACAAAGTATCTGACGTTTCTCTTCTGCGTTGGAAATTGGATTTTCGTCCAGAATTTTGTGTTGATGATGAAAAAGCCAGAAAGTCTGCATTTCTTCACAAGTCTACTTCAAGACCCGAAGAGGCTAGGAGTTTTTGCTAAAGCACCTTTAGCATTCTTTCAAAGTTGGGTTTGGTACAATGTCTGGTCAAACGTTTACTTCTACATGTTTACAGCCTACATCTACACATCTGGAGGCGTTAATTTTCTTCGCCAGTGGAAGTAGGTCCAGAATATATATGATTTATTTCCTTTTTATTCTTAACGTTCATGTTCTATAAAATACATTTGTAAACTAGGAAAGATTTTGAAAATTTCCAACACACGGGTCGTTGTAAACGTCAAGTGTTGACTCAATCCTTGAACAGTTTTCGGGTTTTGCATGGTCTGTACAAATACGTATTCCGGGATTGGTATGAACCCTCTCAAAAAGCAAACGTCTCGGCCATTTCTGTGTTGGGTTTGTTTGGCACCATCAGACTGGAGGGACGACAAGCGAGAATCATGGGGTTTGCTGCCACGTTTGCCCTCCTGCATCTGGCAGCGGTTTATAGAAAGTTGGGTTTACTCTACGAAGAATCGGTGGATATCAAAGATCGACTGATGTATGCTCCTGGAACGACGAAATGGATGAGGAAGTGGTTGCAGTCAATTCAACATTTCAGGGTTGATGTTGGTGGATTCTACTTTGTAAACAAATCGACCGTTGTCAATTTAATGTTTGAGATAGCAAATACCACCATCACATTGTTACTCACTTACTAGTATAAATATCTCATCTTAACACCTGCTTACTTAATTAAAGTGATGCAAAAATTGTCAACTGTGGACACCAACAAAGTGCAAATGTAAAAAGTAAATTACAATAAATTGTCATATACTCTATTGTATAGTACCTCATTTTTTCGCAGAAGTAATTGGTAGAATCGTCGATGGAATATCTCTATAGACAATGAGCGACTTCTCAAAGTTTTATTTAGCAAACTATGCATGAGTAGGCATGTTTAAAATATATATAATTAAATGAATTCATTTTAATAAAGTGACACGTAGATATACATACATAAGAGTACATTCACTTTCTGTATGAGGTATTTATCGTAAACAAGGTTTATAATGTAGTCTCTTAGGTATAATCAAAATGTAACGGTAAAATTTTCATTTGAAAATATTCTTTGGGAGCCGTAGTGGAAATGTTACGTAAATATCTATAAATATATAGAAGTTAGTGGTTTTTCTTTCGGTCACAGTCGTTGTATGCCTAGAGGGCATTTCCAAATTCTCACAATATTCCTGAACATGTTCAGTATAATTATCTAGTATAGTAAAAATTTAGTCTTCAATAATTTGACAATTATTTTATTCATATATATAATATGTAATGATTTAAACTATGATAGAAAATGGGTGTAATATTTTAATTAAGTATCAAATAAATATTATAATTTCTAGTTTCAATATCAGATAAAATGGAAAAATAAAACAAAACATTTTACAAGTACACAATGACGCGAGCACAAAACCCGAATACATATCCGAGTACCTACATGATATAAATATTTTTAAACGAATAAAAGACAAACTTTTCTTTTGATACCATTCAGAAACCCCTTACACAAATGAAAGAATTTAGAATCCCATTTATACTATTTTCTCAAAAACAGTTAATTTTTATTATTATTGACTCTTGTATATTATTTGTAAATCATATTTATAAACTACGCAGTTGAAACCCACCACTTCCATGTAAAGTACGATTCAACAGTTTAATTATATATTATGTAATTACAAGCTACTTCTGTAAGGGGAACTTTGTTATGTAAAAGTATGACATAACGTCTGCGTAGATAAGGTTGTAGTTTGCTGTATATTACACAATATTACATTATAATAACCGGGTAACCATAATAGTCGCACAAAACAGAGAAAAATGCTGCGTTTGACGATTAAATTAATGTCTTTGTTATGCAAATAAAAAATGTACACTTGAGAGCAGGACGGATTGATTTTAGGGAGCATTTACACACAAAAACAGTTACCTAAAACCAATTTTGGTTATTGACTCTTGTATAGTATTTGTAAATCATGTTTATAAACTACGCATTTGAAAACCACCATTTCCATGTTCAGTACGATTACGACAGTTTAATTATTTATTATGTTAATGTAATTTTACAAGTTTGGTTATGTTAGAAGTCTCCATTGAAAAATGACGCTCAATTAAAGTTTGCTGGTATGTAATTACAAATAAAACCTCTTGTAATTTAATAGCCTAAAACGGTTTTTTCTTATTATAAACCAACAATTTGTATAATTTGAGAGAACTTCGTTATGTAAAAGTATGACGTAATGTCTGTGTTGATAAGATTATAGTTTGTTGTATATTACATAATATTACATAATAGTAAGCTATGTCATTATGGTCACGTAAAGATGGATTTAAGTGGCGTCTGGTACAATAATGAACCGCGTGTAAATTGATTCCATAATTTGCTTCGAAACTGAAACACGTAATATGAAGAAGGTAAATCTTTATAATGTAATTATTTTGTCAGTGGGATTCATGTTAGTCGTGCGATCTATTTGAAATCCGACTTTAATAATATATGACATATAATTGCTTCGTTTATTGAGGTGGAATAATTGCAGGAAATTCGGATTTGCCGCCTTGAAATGTACACGTATTTTAAAGCAAAAATTTTCTAGCTAATCCCTCTGCTTCCTCAGTCCCGTGCCGTATCCTCATTTTGTTAAAATTGAGAAGTTGATTTCCTTTTTTGTCACACACTTAAATTTTACCTGTTAGAAAAATTTCAATAACTATACAAATCACACAAACTCAAATCCATTAGCCAATTATAATTAAGAATTTATTAGCTAATGAAAGAATTTGCTAACTAAAATTGAAGTGGAAAGTCAAATAATTTAATAATTTAAGAAATACAGGTACAGTAAGGCTGTAACTTTTTCTTGACACAGTGGCCTTTCCTACTGTACCAATCCTCCCTCATCAATTCATACGGAGCTGAGAACTTTCCTGTTGTGCCATTTCTAACCACCAGCGTTTCATAAATTGGGTCATGAGGACTTCCCGATATTCTTAGGTGTACCACAATCAAATCCTTGCATAAATTTCCCTCGTTCATTGTTAGGTTACATTCTGGTTTTTTCCAAGTGGCGTCATTTACAACGATCACAGATGCGTTCAAGACTTTTCCCAGGTGAAGTTTCTCACACTTTGCGGAATGTTTTCTGACTTTGTGGTTCACAGCGTCAATCGCGGCTTGAGCAGCCGCCACAGCCAGGAACGAATCATTTCGAAGGGGAATCCGCTCCAGACAGGGGCACCACATCCACGGAATTCCCGCTGAATCACAGTTTCGTTCTTTGGCACTCATCTCGAATAAACTCTGACCTCTCACTTGCATCTGGGGGTTGATTGGCTGGAAGTAGCGATTTTCTCTCCAACTTTCACCCGGAAGAAATCTGTCAAGGTCCAGAATGTCTAGAATCGTCTTGTGCATGTCAAAATGTGACGCCAGGCTATTTTTGGCGTTCCACTGAAGATTTTGAAAGGCCTTGGAGTATTTCAATGAAAACCATGGTGGCAGCACGATGTAAGCGAGTGGCATTCTATTCTCAATCATGGCTTGCTCCAAGTCACCCCTTTTAAGATAACCATGATCTCCCAGGAGAAAAACCGCAGTGTGGTTCAAATGACCGTGGCCATGAAGATATTTGAGTAGTTCCAGTAGAGGTCTATCGCCCCAAGCATGTCTGTCCAGTGATTGGTGACCCAGAGTAGTTGACCACACGAAATTAAAATAGCGATGGTTTTTGTCTCGGAACAGGTCTGCGATTGACTTGGCGTTCTCCAGCAGAGATTCGAAGGACAAACGTGGTCCATAACAGTATCGTTTGAAATTCAAAATCCTTTCCATTAAAATGGCAAACGGTCTGTAATAGTAGTCCGTGGGATGTCTTACGGAAAAAGCGTTGCGGTAGCGATGATTGAAAATGCTCCACTTAATGTAATCCTCTGCATATGATGTTCGGTAGTTTTGAGACGAAAAAGTGTTCCAAATGAAGGGACATTTGTGAAATTGGTAACCAGAAACGTTGGATGTGTTATTAATACAAGTCATGTGTATTTCCTTTTCACTCATGCCAGTCAAAAGTGGGACAAGATTGGGAAATGTGTTGTGGCCCACTTTGTTGTATCCCATGATTCTCACAGCTTTCAAATTTTCATCCAGGTAGAGCTTGGACAGTGGCATTGCTCTTGCAAATTGCATTTGGGACGTGGTGTCCATCCCAATGATCAAAACACTCAATCGATCAACCTCATTATAGATTGTTTCTCTACTTAATTTTATCTGTGCTTCCGGTTTTTCATGGAAAATTTGGAACGCGTCTCTGTAGTAAACTTGCCCCTCGGTATTGTTGCAGGTTACCATGATAACCTCAATCGGCCACTGTATTGAAATGGATTTATTTTTGTTTTGAATATCCATTTTTATGCATTTTCCATCGATTTCCACTTTCTCATCGTCGTCGCCTCTAGAAACTTGCTGGAAGCAACAGGCAACGTCCTCCGGAAATTCAATAACACGCACAAAATTATTTAAACTCTCCACTTGAAAACCCACTTTCTTAAATATTCCTAGCGCAGGATCACCAGCACAGGTATAATTTTGCTGGAAAGTTTTTTTATTTATCAAAGACATCATTTTTTGGTCAAATGGGTCCAGTTTTCGCAAAGGGCACATCAGTTTTTGGATTGAACGTTGATCTTGCTCCTGATTATGAGAAATGTTTAAATAATAATATGTTACATTCCTCGAGCAGCAGATATGGTAATTATCCATGGTTTATAATATTATAAGCCAGTTGTCCGGATAATAACGACTTATAACGGCTTTTAACGGCTAGTGGCATTTAATGGATAATAATAATAATTATATGCATTTATTAAATAGCCATAGAGTAAACTATGCTCTATGGTGTTAATATATGCATATTATATGAATAAATGCATGTTAATTTAATTAGCCGTTATTAGCCGCTCACTAGTAAGGTGGTTACCATCTATTAAAAGCCGGACAATAACGGCTAGCCAGTCCAGCCGTTAAAAGCCACTTGCCATGTCTGTCGAGCAGGGTTTCGAGTTTAGGTACACTACAACAACTAACGGGAGTAACATCAGTAACAAAATTGCAGATACTTTCTTCCGAGAAAACGTCAGAATTCGCAGAATCTGAAATAAACTGCCACTCTCATTATGACGAAAGCTCCATCGCCCCATTCTACAGTTATTAGAGTTTGCAAATGGGCAGGGTCGTTGCAAATTCTCTGAAAGATTGATGTGTGAAACCAGTGTTTTAATGACCCTAAAGCGCGGCCGTTTTTAAGAGCCATTAATAAAGCACCTGCAGTTAAATAGAAGGCCATTAAAAGCAATTCTGTAGTAATTATGTCATCAAGCTATCACGTACTGCATCTTGATTATAGCAAACAAAATAAAATCCTTTTGCTACTATAAAGTAGCATTTTATGAATACAGATAAATTAAAGCGATGCAGCACCATCCTGAATGACGATGATAATTGATAATGTTGCTTCTAAGAAACTAAAAATTCTTATTTGAAATTGATGGTCAATGCAATCTGAATAAATATATACAGTCGACTAAAATGGCCAGAATTGGGTTATACCATACCACTTTATTATAATGTCAGGTGTGTACGTATGTAGCTTATCAAAATGTTATATGCTTATCTTTGGTTGATAACACTTTAACACTTTGCTCGTCCAGCAAACCAAACTTTATTACCATTACTGGAACTCAATATTTTCAGCTGAGTTGAGTCTTACCTCATGAATAAAATATTCTATTTTATTGCACAGTTTAATTGCAATTGCAGCGTTGTTTGTTACAATATATTGAGTTTTAAATATTTGAATATTTCATTCTTAATTGGGTTATTATTTCGGTAATAGTTTCTAAAGAAATACGTCGTTTTCAGTGATAAGTTTAATAAAAGCCTGAGAAGTGTTTTCTAATTAGAAAAGACGTTTTCACTGGATAAAAATTAGTGTACAAAATATCACTGACATGTTGCGTGGTTTCATTTCACTGTGACATAATTAATTGTAAATGATGAAAATTAAACTGAAACGGCTGAAAATATTAACCCGCAGAGTTACAAATACGACGTTGATAGTAGTTCCAATCTTAGTTGTCGCACTCTGGATTTTTTGGAGTGTGGCCACACATTGTAATAGGTAATATTTTTTTTAAATGTAATGGAATGTAATATATATACTTATGTAATATCTATTAAATTAAATTTTTAATCAATAACAAATTCAATTCTGAAATAAATGTAAAGTTAAATACGTTCACTAAATTTTTAGTCTTGTTGCAAAATTGCAGAACTGTGAGTAATGAGAAAGATGAATATTCATGCCGGTGCCATTCCAGATATAGTTGGACTCAATCAAGGTATGGAAAAATTAAATAAAGTTTCAAATGTGGAACTATGTAAATACTACACTAAATTTTGCCTGGTTTCATTGGTCTAAACCTCTAAACAGTGAAGAAACTCCAAACTCTTCCATAATATTATCAACGTGCAGCGATGAGAGATCCTTCATCCAGGTCAAAGGTCAAAAGCAAAATGTGGTCGCGTTCAGCTACCTTCAACCCGATCCCTGTAAAAAGAACTTGCCCCGCCTACTGGCACTGTATCACCAAGGAATGCTCGAGAATCTCGCCGCCATGAGGAAATACTATCCCGGTTTCGTCATGCGGATCTACACGAACGTTCCACTGCGGGAAAATGACTCTCTGTGCGAAATGCTGTGCTCGAATACTGACGTTCAGTGGTGCTATTAATTGTACACAATTAATTTGTCGATTTGTAAAAGAAACATTTTTATCATGAACTTTCGTTTATTTTGAGTAAAACAATAATAAATATTTCAATTTCCAAAAAAAAGTTTACTCGTTAAAAAGCCAAAATACTACAGCAACAATGAAAAAAATCATGAGAATAAAAACGATAAAAAGAGAAAATATTAATGCGCTTAGGCTGGACTTCATCACTTTACAGATACAATAGGGACGAAGAGTGTTGTGGACACAATGACCTTTCCTGCTGTACCAATCCTCACGCCTGATTTCATAAGGGGCTGAGAAATTCCCAGTGCTGGAGTTGAAAACTGCGACGGTTTTGTAAACGGGGTCATGTGGAATTCCTATGAAACTTATCTGCACAAGAATTTCGTCTTTGCAGCTGGAGTTGGAATAAAATAATTTTGTGGTGGCATTCGCACTGTCTAGAATAACACGGCACTCTGGCGAAATTTCTGTGATATCATTTAACATCAAAATGGTGGCGCTGACAACGTGACCTACCTGGAGAGTCTCACAAAGCAAAGAATGTTTCTCCATTCTTCGATTTACCGAGTCAATCGCGGCCTGCGAGGCGTTCACCGCCAGGAATGAGTCGTTTCTCAGGGGAATCTTTTTCATGCAGAGGCACCACATCCAGGGAATTCCAGCGGATTCGCAGTTTCGTTACTTTGACACTCATTTCGAACAAACTTTGACCTCTCTGGGACATCTCCGGCTTGACTGCCCGGAAGTGAGGATTTTCTCTCCATTTTTCAAACCTGTCCAGGTCCAGAATATCCAGAATCGTCTTGTGCATGTCATAGGGCGACGTGATACTATTTTCCGCGTTCCATTGAAGATTTTCGTAGGGTCTGGAATACCGCTGTTGAAACCACGGAGGCAGCACGATGTAAGCGAGGGGCATTCTGTTCTCAATCATTGATTGCTCAACGTCGTCTCTGTTGCGTAGTCCATGATCTCCCAGAAGAAAAACAGCCGTGTGGTTCAAATGACCGTTATCATTGAGATATTGGAACACTTCCAACAGAGGTTTATCGGCCCAAGGATGCGTGTCAAAAGTGTTGTGGCTAAGCTTCCCCGACCAAACGAAACTAATGTAAGGTCGATGTCGTTGGTTTATCGTGCTGTTACCGTTAAAAACGTCCGCCATGGATTTCACCTGGTCCGTCAAACATTCCATCGCCATGCGGGGTCCAAAGCAGTGACCATTGAATCTCAGGGTTTCAGACATGGTAATGTAGAAGGGTCTCCAGTAGTAATCCGTGGGCGCCTTTACTTCAAACGCGTTATTGTACGTCAGATGAAAACCGGCGAGTGACATGTCATCTTCTGCAAAAGAGGTTCGGTACCCCTGGGATCCAAAAGTGTTCCAGATGAAGGGGCATTCATCGGCTGGGGGAAGTCGGTAAGATTCAGATGTCGATTGCTCCACACAGGGTTTTGGAAACTCATCGAAGGACATTCCAGTGAAAAGTGGGATCCAGTTGGAAATGGTGTTGTCGCCCACCTTGTTGTAGCCCATGAATCTCACGGCTTCTAATCGTTCATCCAGATACTCCTTGGATCTGGGAAGGGCTCTCTCAAACTGCATTTGGGACGTGGTCTCCATTCCAAGTATTAGAACGCTCAATCTGTCAGTTAATTGTAATTGTGCGTCCTCCCATTTTTGAATTCTTTCCTCAACCTCCGGCTTCTCCTGCACGATTTGAAAAGCATCCTTGTAGTAAAGGCGTCCTCGGGAGTTCTTGCAGATTACCATCACAACTTCAGTGGGCCATTGTATATCAGTGCTGTTCGCATCGAGGTCAATTTCCAGAGGATTTCCCTCATCCTCAAATGTTTTAACTGCTGTAGCATCCTTGAAGTTACATTTAATATCGGCCGCGAATTTTAGATCGCGAACCAGAATGTGACCCTTCTCCACGTGGAAGGCCGGCCTTTTGTAAATTCCCAGAGCGCGGTTCCCCGAGCAGTCAAGGTCTGTCCCGAATTTTCCCCGTTTGATCAATTTCATAATTTGTGGCCCGAATGGATCCAGGTTTGGTAGAGGACAGGTGGCTTTCCCATGAAGAGTTTGGTTACTGGAATGTTTCAGTGGTTTGTTGAATCTGATTTGATTCAATTACATACAATTAGTGCTGGGACTGGTTAACCAAAACGTGGTTCAAACCAGAGTTAGTACAAAGTGAAAAAAAATCTAGAATTTGTTTTTTCTTAACAAGTTAAACTGGTAATTAAGTAGGTAGTTAGATAAGTATGCGTAATTGTTGACTCAAATGTTGTTATCATTTCACTAACCTTTTAAAATGTTCTTTAATCGTGGTGGACCCAGGAAGCGATTTAAAATAGATTATAATCCAAAGTAGTGTGAAAGCAATTAACAACAAGATGAAGCGGATGGGTTTGTTTCTCCATCGGCGATAACTATGACTCACTGCTTTGGTTTAAAGCACAATATTTATTATGTTATGTTATTTATTATGTCTAGCATATGTATATTTTATTATCAATTAAAAAAATTATCAATATTAGCAAATGGTATATTTTTATTTTTATTTGGCTAATTAACTTACCTCGAAACATAGATGTAGCCGTCAGCGTAATGCGTTCACCAGCCTCATGTTTGTCATTGTGCACCATTTCCCACTTTCACACAGCTCACCATTGAATAAATATTCGATGCAGAATTATGTAATAAATCTATATTTAACGTCGCCTCGTCAATGTCTTCAATAGAGAAAGTTGATATCGTCAACATTCACGACTTCAGCAATTTTCAACATTTACAACAAAATTGCATTCTCGACCTGTAGTCCCGACCAAACTCTCACGAATGGTGAGAATGAGATTATTCAATTATTAATAAAAAATTGCATTTTGATAAAACATGATTTATTCATGGTATTTCTAATATATGATGATGCTGGTTGTAAGTTTTATCTCATAACTTCCTCGAAATTTGATCAATATAATCTGAATAAATAATATACAGCTTATCAATGGGTTCATACTTATCTTTAACTTGGTAAGATAACACTGTTCGTCGAACAAACAAAACTTATCAATTCATTTATACATTTTCAGTTGAGTTTGGAGTTTGTTTTAAAGTTTATTTGTTATTGCAGAAATGTTTGTTAGATTATATTGATTTATAAATATTTATTTCATAATATATAATAATATAATATATACATAATAATACTAATATATATAATATATAAATATTTTACTTAAATGCTGCGTGGCAAATTTGTGACATGATTGAAAATGCACAACCAGTTAAATTAAAACTGCTGAAAATAAATAAAAACCGATGAGTTTCAACTTTTCAAGGACGATGACGACGGCGATGGTACCGATTCTATTGACTGCTAAATACACTTAAATAATGTAATATTTAATATAATTTCTACAATTACAGTTTGTCGATTTATAAAATACCCATTCATTTGCTTTTAATGTTTGTACTTTAAAATGTAAAGTTTACATGCTTTAAATATAATATTATAATATTACAATTATTTAAAAGTCCAAAGTTTATTAAAGACGTTAAGGATTTTTATTCTTGGCCTTAATGTTGAAACTATTTATAATAAAATCGGAAGACCCTTCTATTTCACAAAACTGAGCAATTTTGAAGTGATCCTTTCAATTTATTAGAGCGGAACAAAATTCAGGAATTATTATTACTTATTTAACTTACTTACTTATTCTTATTATTACTATTTATTTATCTTATTATTACTTACAAAGTGGATATGGAAGTCGACTGAGACGAATTTCAATTCTAATCAAATTTTCATTGTCATCACTATCTGGAAATTGGAACTGAAACAAAATCACAATTTAAATCCCAGTAGAGGAAAATTAGGACAGGCTTTCGTCCTACAAAATTGCGGCGTTTGCCTCAGGAAACCATACAACATCGTAAATGGTGTCATTCGCGACACGGTCAATGTAATTGAATGGTTGGAAAATCCTAAACAAAATCTTCTGTCCAAGCTTGTCGCAGTCGCATCCGCAAACCACAGCGATGATTTGCTATTGAAAATCCTAAGAGACACTGAACAGGCGACTGACGGCAAAGCTGAAAATATCCTGTTCCACTTGGAAACATTTCAGGAACATTCATTATTGGAAATTCTCAAATCAGCCAAATTCAGAAATGCGAACGCCAGACAAAGCCTTCAATATCTGCGTGTCCATGTATGGTACAATGTGATGAAGAATTATACAATCCACAGACCTCTGAAAGATTCCCAAAATTGGGGACACGACTTCATCAAAATTTGGAGAGGAAACCGACCCATTAGGGGATACCCGCTTCATGTCACCACACTTTCCCGCGTGGTTTCCACAAATGAGATGTTACCTTTGCCCCTCAGTCTGAATAACTCCCTGGATACTATTAAATTTCTAAGCTGTGGCAAAGGTGCGATGGAACGACTTCCGTTTCAGGAATTTCTCAATGTTTTCGATACCAGTATTTGGATCTTCCTGCTGATATACATTTTTCTTGTAGTGAAAACAGCGAGTTTTATTGAGTACAAGAAACAGAGCGGTACCATGGGACAGCTTGTATCAGCCTGGAAGGTATTGCTCGAACAGGGTGACGATTTTGTGGGTAACTCGAAATCAGCAAAGCTACGTCTTCTCAACGGAGGATTTGTTTTGGCAGCCATTGTGATCACAAATGCCTACAAAAACGAAAATGTTTACATAATGGTCTCACCAAGGGCACCGGTACCCTATGAAACACTGGACAAACTCGTAAACGATGGATTTACAATACACACCAGAATCACAAAGGTCGATATCGACTTCACCAGAATTCCGGGCCTCGAATATGCTCAGATAGTGGAGTCCGAGTCACGGCACACTGTTCACGTTCAGGATCTAGACCAATCGATATTTAACGGAACTTCCGAAATTGCTGAAATAATTCAACAGACAGATGGATCGTTCTATAAAAATGAAACATTGCTGCAGAGGATTTATTACAGATCGACGATTCATCCAGGAATTCGACGAATTATCAACGATTTACTGATTCGTAGTCAATCATTAAACAGGCACACAGAAACAGGTACTTAACTGATTAAACATTTTATATTTAACTAGTTTAAATTTAACGGTATAATTTAATTTTGTGTAGCAATAAAAAATCTCCACAGCGCATTAAGGCGGATGTTCAATGTCAATCAGAAAAAGCTGCTGTATGATTTTCTGGATAAGTGCGACAGAAACGCCCTTCTATTGCCAGACTACCTCTGCAAAGAGTCAGTAAAAAGCCTGGTGAAAAACGGGGAACACAAACATGTCTACATTGGCAGAGAAACGTATGCATTCACAAGTGAAAGCTTTACCTGGATGGGTTTGATACCCAATTCGCTGCAACGTCGACTTGCAGAAAGTCTCCAGGCAGGATTCTGGGATTGGATGAATGAACTTGCCGAAGACAGATTCAAATTCAGAAGCGACGGCGAAAAATATTTGGAGCACAAACACAGTCCAGAAATTCGCACTGGAATGCGTGGCAATGCATTGGTTATATTTGTGGTGTATTTCGTTGGCGTTATTATTGCCACGCTGGGATTTGCTGGGGAGTTATGGTCACAAATTTTGCAAATTGTGGAGCAAATTTTTATTTCAACGCTTTGCTTCTTTATTTATACTTTCCAAGTGTTTAGATTGATTATGTCTAATCCTAATGTAAGAAGGTTTGGACGAAATGTTGTGATACATTGATTGTGAAAAAAATATACCCGTTTCAGTTTAAAACTCAGATTGGGGCATTTTGGCACTTATTTAGAATAGAAATACTTAATAGAACTTTTATTCTCAAGTATATATGTACAATTTAATATATTTATTTATTTATTTATTTAAAGTATATTATTAAAATTATTCTAATTCTTTAATACCCATAAATTGTTACCAATGCAGAAGTTGATGATTATAAAAGTATTCCATCAAATATCCTCTCAACTACGCCTTCGTAAAATGAGGTTTTCAAATCCCGATCCACCACAAAAGTGCTACCGCATTTCATAATGATGGGCTTCAGGCTTCTCAAAATCTTTACGTCTTCCCTACGACTCCCATGCAGTGCTATACCATCCTTCTCTGGAACCAGAAAGCCATTCATTAGCATCCTTGATCTAAGCATTTCTTTTGTCCTTTCTCCTGGCTCTTGCAGAGGAACAAATATTATTGCCCCACAGATAATAATTGATACTGCTCCGACTGCAAAAACGGGTATTAGAAATATTGGTAGCTGCTCGGAATATTTTACTAGTACCACCACACAAATTATTGTCTGGGAATAAATCATCAGCAATAAAATTAAAATCAGGTTTGCAGCCACATTTTCCCAGATTTTCAACGCTACGCCGAGGCTTCTATACAATAACAAAAAACGCTTCATTGCAACTCTATCAATAATATGAAAGTAGAGAGACTGCATTTCCAACCAATAAAATAACGCTGCGCATGGAAAAAAGAAATTTTTGCACACGGCGCAAATTGTATAAAGGAGAATTATGAGTCGGATTGCCCCAAGTATCCAGCCAAGCTGTGTAAATCCAACACCATCCAACAGAAATGTAGTCAAATTGTGGAGGCCAACAAGTGCTAACTTCAAGGCAATGCTTCGCGTTTTCCACTTCCTCTGGTGTTGCTCATGGGAATTGGATTTGTATATGTTCTCTAGCGCCCACCTCATCTTCGCAAATGCTTCTACGATTTCTTCCGACTTTTGTAATACAGAAATTCCAGTGGCAAATACCCACAAATCTGGAATCAAAGCGACGGCAAGGATAACGGTGCAGAAGTAACGTTTGAATATATTTGGTGCTGATGACGACAAAGCCAATGTGAACCAGC
>VYYJ01001791.1:0-27024 GCA_021029165.1 Cyphoderus albinus
GTCGTATAAATGACGACTTATTAATGTAGGTTGGATAGAATAGCGTTTTCAGTCTATGGCGTAATGTATAGACTGCCCCTGACATGGAACAGGAAAAGCACTCGATAATATAATAGAGATGCTTCCGCGATAACTCTTGACATGTAGGAATAGCATCATGAAACAAAAAACGCTGTCGCCACTCCAGTAATAAATTCTTTATTTCATCGACTTTCCTCTGCAACTGGCCTCGGTCTGTTGCCCCAAACATTCGGCAGAGCGAGTAGTGATGTGATTCAGTGAGGCGAAAAAAGTCAAAACCTTATTTCATTCGGTATGTAATTCTTTTTAATACTAATTAAATTAAATATGTTGTGATAATAAAATGACAAATATTTTTATGTAACCATTTATTATCATAACCTTTAATTCGAGTATTTACCAAAATTATTGTCGAACTTTCATATAGTAATCAATAGCACCGACAAACGCTGCGAATCCCATCCCTCCATACAAAGCTGGCTTGAAACCAGCTTCGAAAATATAAAGAAACAGAAAGACATTAGATATAATGTAGTTGTTAGTACTCACATTGTCATTTTATTTTTTTTTTGTTTTTTACCTCGTAATCCAATTAGCCCTCCAGTAACGAAACCAGCAGAAATGCTATTCTTCCAGTCACTTGTGGCACGACACTGTAAATAATTCACGAATGAAGAATTATGATTTCAAAAACCTTTCAATTTATTTAAGTTCATATGTGATCTATTTGAAAACTTACGGACTCAATAGTACATTCAATGCAAGTGAAAATAGACCCTACGACTGCAAATTGCTTCGCACTACGGGCAACCGATCCTTTGACTTCAACCCAATGCTCTTTAAGCGTAAGTGCTCTTCCATCTGGCGTCAGGGAAGCAGACGGACTTGTGCTTCCCAAGAATAAGCCCATCACACCTCCAAGGAGGAGTCCTTTTAACAAACAAACATTTAACCTTCAAACGTCGGTGGACAAATATGTCATTATTGAATTGAATAAATACCTAAATGAAATTAAAATAAATAATTTCCGGTAAATCTGTTAAAAGTTAATTACCCATTACACCAGCTCCTACACTTTTCGCAGGGCAACTTTCAATCATGGAGTGAAACAGTTTCTCTTGTCCAGTTTGAAAACTGACATTGCCAATAAATCTGGGCACCACAAGCACCTGTCTCTGCTGAGAGTCACATAGACGGAAAAGCACGTGAATAAGCTGATCGTCAGATAAGATATAATTGCCGGATTTCCCTCGGTGTAGGGTGGTGACTGACGGACTTAATGACATTGGGGTCATTGTTGGTGCAGCTGTTGCTGTTGCAGATTTGTACACCAAATCCATCCTGCTTTGCCCTTCGGAAAAATTTACTTTGTATCATTAATTGAATATTGAAAGAGAGTTTTAAGGCGTTTTACCGAACTTTTAAGGTATAATTGGAATGGTTTTTATTGTTTAACGCCACAATGGGGTACAAAAACACTAAAACTGTTATTACAGAGGAATTATTTACTTGAATATGAAAAGCGACCTTCTATAAATGAATAAAATTACTTAAAACAAAATTGTGGCTCATCTTCGTAGGATGAAAATTTATTTATAGACTAACTTAACCAAATATTACTCTTCAAAAAATAGTTTAGTCTCTTTAATAACGATTTTAGTAGTTTTTATGCCATTGTAGCGTTAAAGTTACACGATACAAACTTTTCTGGTGACAACACGAACGTGACAAGGCCACTGTCACTTTAAACAAAGACCAACCATCTTATACTATTTTTCCGGAAATATTTATTATGTGTAATGTTGAATGTCAGGTATGACAAAGTTCTAACTTCGCAAAAATCTATTAATGTTTCAGTCTATGATAGTCACAGAAAGTTCCTTTGGATTAATAAATAAATAAAAAATTAAATACGTTTTTTTCAAATCACGCGTCCAAACCTTCAAACAAATCAATTTGGAATTCTAAAAATTAAAACCCACTTGCAGGTTGCAGGTGGATTTAATTTAGTCATTAGTGGAAGTGTCAGTTTAGGAATTAAACATAGTAGAAACAGGCATCATTTACAAATAGGCACTTTTCAGGCTTTAAATATCAAACTGGATAAAATGCGTTATTCCTGATACTGTGCTCTTGCAGATGTGTAACGTTCGCATGCAGAGGTTTGCTAATTGATTAATTAATACCTATGTAATGATGACTAATACTGAGAAAATGCTTCAACATGGAAGTTAGTAAATCCGGGATTTTCAGCGTTTTTCATAGAACACATTTTCTTGAATTATCTAATCAGGAACAGGGTGTGACTTTAAATTCACTACACTACTCCATTATTTACATACGTTAATCAATCAGTAAACCTAGACTTGGAAATCTTCCTCGGAGCTTGTGAAATATAAACTAATACAAAAATTCTTACTTTTCCGTTCTATCCATCCTGCATCACATCACTGACATCACTTGAGTCTCTTTTAGAAACCACAACACATTTCCGGAAAATATGCGCGTCGAGAAAAGCCAAGGAAAAAGATAAAAGAAAGAACATTACGCTTTCCACTGAATCCTGACTCTACGCCAGTCCTATTATGAAATTATTTAGCATGTAAGAAGGAAGTGAAAGCTGCATTTTCGGAATTGTACAGAGTTGAAGAAGTTTGCGTCATATTTTGTAAAATTCATGGTGAAAGCAGATGTCTGACGTTTGAAATGGAGTTGATGAGAGATTTCCGCAATATTTCATTTCGTCATCCTTTCAACGTTGTTCTCCAGTAAAAACAATAACAGTAAAAACTTACTCCTTTATAAAACGACGTTCATCGTTCATCACTAAAACATTTCTTCGCTATGCTCTTGCTCTTACTAAATAAAACAATCCTTCGGAGTACGCCAGTACGGAAACCTCGAAAATGTGAGAAGTCTTTGCAGTTAGTATCTTGCATAGTAAATGAGTTTGCTGCAAGAACAATAAATATTAAATGCAGAACTCAGTTAAAAGTGAAACCAAATTTTTACATGCGTGTTTAATAAGTTTTCACCTAAATTATCGCATACTTGGTATTTGATTAAATCATATAAATAGAATCTATTCTGCATTAAAAATATTTTTCCACAGTTCTTAACTTTTTGACGAAGCAAAATTATAATATTTAAGATGAAACTAGGAGGGTGTCAAAAGGTCCAACGACTTACATTGAATTTCTGAACGCAGCAGCAGTGAGTTAGTTAAGAATACATGAATAGAAGATGCATCTTTTTAACGACATGTTAAATATTTTATCAACTTAAATAGATCGAAGGCACACGCCACGTAAGCTGACCGGTGAGAGGATACTGACTGCTCTGACTTTTTGGGTTGTTGTCTTGTTGTTTGTCATTTGTTGTGAATTGCAAGTTACAATTTGTAACGAATCCAATATAAAGAACTTCTTGAAGCGAAATCAGTTGCGTTGCGGTAAACGATTTGGGAAGGAGGGAGACGCCAGTCACCACTTAATGTGGAATGAAGTTGTACGGAATTCATTTTAATCTGGAATATGAGATGGAGAATGGAGATGTGTGGTGTGATGAGAGGAAGAGACGAAAGGAAAAGAAGTGGCCAAGGAATTCCTTCCGGTGAAAACCAGAGAGTCCCATTTGCGGAACAGTTCATTCAGGTACGTACAGTTCCATTTACAATTTCCTGTTCAAAAGTTTGTGGAAATGTGAATGAAATAGTTATCATGCAACGTCATGTCAAGAACTAATGGGACTCACTTTTCTTGCTTGGCTTCCATTTTACGCAGATACTGACTGGGTAGTTGAAAGTCTTGAAAGTTGGAAAGATCATGAACATTTGAAGGTTATTGAATGCTGTAGGGAATTGAGGCAGACAAACGGAAATGATGCGATGTTGTTCTTGTTCCTCTTGTCTTATTTCCGTTACCTGTGCCTGTGTTGCACGTTTCAGTGTTTCCTTCCGCCAATCATGTGAATACACGAATCCCATTTGTAACTGATGCAGGGTCTTCCTTGTTTACTAATTTAAAGACTCATTTCGTCGAAAACATCAGACATCATCAGACTGGAATGTAAGAGTCAGAGTAGTTTTAAAATGATACCATCGGGTAACGCACGAATGCCGTGACGGCCCCGTGCCTCTGTATGAGATGAGAATAAGTTGATTGTAACTTACAATTTGTAAGTCTACTCTGATACTCCACAGGTCATTTTGCAGAAGAGTTAAGTTAAATTGTCAAATTTCGAACAATACTTTATATAAAAATGCGTTTCCGGTATCTTGCTTCATACTGTTTTCAGTGTTTGTTAACTTCAGGTCTCTCTATTTATAAAATAGTTGCACTTGCAATTGACTAAAGGATGTTGAATAGTTTCAGTTGGAAGGGGTTGGATGTTGGACGTCGTTGAATATTTTAGTTATGCCAGACTTTAATCTTCTACGTGCAAGATAAAAAATATTCGTGCAGTGGAGTTTGGTACACAGAATATCGAATATTGTTTCCTTCCGGTTTGGAAAATTGCTTCAGTTGTCAAATGAGATCGAGTTAGCTGAGGTGAACAGAAAAGAGGCAGTCACGGTCTCATTTTTAATTACGCAGTAATTAGTTTCATGACAGGAGCAGTTGATATATCAGAACATGTACTACTTAATTGTTAATTTGCACATTTAACTTGATTATACACTCCTTCTACGTATAAATTGTCATAAATAAGTGTCGTCCGCCAATCATAAGTGTATAGGTGTGTAAAAACTAGTTAATACTTCATGCAATGCATTATTCTTCCTTCAGCATTTACAAATGTATAGATATGTATAATGATTAATAAGGAATTAACGATTTAAACTATAGTGCATAAAATAGTGTAATATTTAATTCTAAAAAGAATTATCATGTAGCTTTTACCGTTTTTGCATACACGATAAAATTTGGGACGAAATCAGGGATTTGCGGAATGACTTTTTAGTTTTATGACGAATTTAGGAAGAAAATGCATTATAATAGTGTACCGTGGGGGTACATTTGGACTTTCTAACATTTCGCTTTTTATTATTTTAAAAGTGATTATGTTATGGACTCACACTCGACTTTTCTGCCAAGTCAACCCACAACAATTCCAACACAAATAACATTTACGTGTGCATGGGATTCGAAAAGATGCATGGCATCCTTCCTTCCTGAATGTCAAAAAACAAAAAAAAAAGTTTCGACTTTCCCTTGTTAAATCTAAACATCTTAAAAAGCATTACTGGTCTCAATGCATTATACCATTTCAACTTTCGGTGAAAGTAAGTGTGTGGTATTATTGCAGTAGCAAGTATTTATATTCCCAAAGATGCACTAAAGACGGCTGAGTAAAATGTTTTCTAAAAGACAATATTATCCGTAGACAAACTCTCACTTATTTTCAAAATGACAACACTGCTGGCTTTTGTCATATAGTCATAGAATAAACTGTAAAAACTATGACCAACTGTTCATACTCATAATAACGTTTCCTCAGCGCACTTTCATTTCACTATTTCCTGAACTTATGCTTAGGGAACAAGTCAAATATTATGAAACCGAAAAAAATATACGCGAAAAAGAAAAACGATTTCCGACAATTTTCTACCATGTGGCATACTAAAATATGGCCTGTAATTCTTATGTTTTTTCACAAGATTTTACGATGCTTTTTATACCACTAACATTGAACCACCGTGGAACGACTTTTCTTTCACTACCAACCGAACCAACCCCTTCTTTCTTTTCCCCTGCATAAAAATGTATTGTCTTTTCGTGTGCGATTCATATACTGTACGCCAAACAGCGCTGCCGTTATTATAGAAAAGCCCGGCAGACAACATGGAAAAACTCGGAGAATATAAATGCATCCGTAATTGCAATAATGTGCTTATAATAAGAATATGTGTAGGCGAAGAAGTGAATAAAAAGCAAATTGTGTGTACACTTTTGACTGCGTATTATGTGTTATTGCATCTTATGTGAAGATGCACCCACACGAAGTTTCTTATTGCACATGAAATGGGTTTGGAGGATTATAATGAGACCAAGCAAGAAAAACTTTTTTTTGAGGGAGTAGGAAAATCTATGCATCTTCTTCAACTAGAGTACTCTAACAAGTATCAAGTTTACGAGCGTAAGGTAGTTGCCGCTTACCGCTAGTATATTTTGGCTTCTTCTCAACTATTATTCCGGAGAAAGTCTTTTCTAGTTATTTGGTCAGAATTGAAAAGAATATGGAATTTTACTGTGTAGGGTTTCCGCTGTTTTATTTCTCCTTCTGAGAAGAAAAAGTGAAAGACTCTCGTTTCCGGAAAGCAAAGGTGGAATGTGACATTTATTAAAGATATTGGGGAAACTAGAGAACAGTGAGAAAAGAAGTTTGTCGGCACCACCAACTGCTGCACCGATGGTGGTTGAGGCATGGAATTTCCCAGAAACGCAGTCTCGCAGGTTGTACGTTTTTTTGTTTATGTTCGAAGAGATATTGGCTGGATGGTAGAAAAACCAACTAGCAGGAAAAAGGGATTCCTTTCTTGGAAGAAAGGTTATGTATACATATGCCAGACATGGACGAAGACGGTCCACCGATATAACGGATGTACCTAAACAGTCCCAGAAAAGTTAGGAAATGCATACATCAGGGAATGTAAAAGCAGTGAAATTTCTACCAGTGACCATAATGGGCAATGTAGTGGAAACAATGAGATGCTGCTTGTACAGGCCTTCCTTCGACTCCTCATCTTTCCCCTTTTTTCTTCTTCAGCTCATTTTTCCTTGTCATTTTGGAGGAGTGGTAGATGCTGTAACAAAGTGAAACGATTTAACAGTTAGTCCGTCCATAATGTGTGCCGACTGGGTGGAGCAAGAGCAAGTATAGCAAGTATAGCTTGATACATGCACCTCGAAAAATATCATTGGGCATTTGTTACTGGAAAAGTGAAAGTTGCATGAGTTGACAATTGCGTGAAGGAAGAAAGGAGGGAGAGAAATCTCAAACTGTGGTAGCTAAAATTTGGGCAAATGGTGGAGTAAATTCTGTTTTACTTTTATGTTTATGAGCTTAAATGAATAATAATGTAAGGAATAAATGGGGAAATGGAAAGAAAATTTGACAATTCTTCGTGTAACTTTTCCCGTTAAACTTACGTAGACAAATCAATGACAGTCAGACGAAGCAATCACAACATATACTGGTGACAAATTATGAATTCTTGGGGGAGTGAGAAAACAATCATCAAATTTAATGAGCAATATAAAGCTCAACTGGAGTGACTTATTATTGCATCTTTTGGTCGTCAAAAGCACTTTATTTTCGCTTGACAGGCCACCCGCCTTAATATTAGAATGCAGTGTCAGCCTAGCGTAGAATGTGAGGTTAACAAGATGCTCACTTTGTTCACTCAAACCCCATTAAAAGAGAATAAGTTTGACTTCAAATTGTTCCTTTTTATTGTTAAAAAGTTAAAAAGAAAATTGGCCCGTTTGTGTGAAAGAAAAAAAAACATTTTACGAAAAAGTTTTTCAGTTTACTCTTTGTGTGAAAGAGATTAAAGTTTGTTCCCAGACTTTTTTTGCTGACGGCGAAAATTTTTATGTATCAACTTAAAATGCCTGGTGCCAGTCAAGTTGAAGAAAACTTTACTAGGGACTCTTGACAGTACAGCCATACTGTTGGCGTTACTTTGTTTTAGAACGACCAAATAACACTATCACGTGAGTTTGAGTTTCTGAAGTCGGTCCTGAGCTTTAATAGTTATATTGTATAGACGCCTACATTGAGGGCGACACATTATAATTACCATTTAAGTTGGAATCTGATTTATATTTAAAGACCTAATTAATTATATTAATTGGTCATGATTTTAAACCAAACGTGGAAGTAGGGAATTGAGCATTTTTCAATTGACTCTTTATGCCGCAGTGTGACAATGGAAGAAACCCGGAAGCAAGAAATAAAATAAATTTTACATTATGCTTAATAATTTATGAATGAAAACGTTTTACATTAAGTGACGGAACATGTAGGAAGGAAATATGGTACACGCTTAGAAATGTATTAAAACTTTATCGCAAGTTTACGGTTTTAATAACGAGACATGGTAAAACATTTTATAAATGTATTTTGAAACCATTCGCAAGTAATCTCAGTTTCACATTAAATTAATAATTTTCAGTAAAAAATTAACATTACTTTGTAACTTAAAGAACAGTGACAAATAATATCTTATTATTGAGAAGTAAAATGCGGCGAATTTCAACAAAAAATGATATTTACAATGATCAACTTGAAAATTGATATAATTAATTAAGATTACTATATTTGAGTTACATAAATGCGACATACTATGTACGCCATCTATACTAATTCAGAAATATACATATGTTTATTATGCCTTCGTAAATATAAATATCGAAAAGAGTTCGTCATCGAAAGGCACTTCGTTTAGTCCGCATGTTGTAATTGTTACTTATTAGTATTAACATTAAGTGGTTAATAATACTTAAACTAGTTTAAAATATAGATGTTTGTGGAAACTGGATCAAAGGCTTTTAAGTTTAGTTGCATTTCTTAACTTCGTACTGGGGTTTAAACGTCAAGCTGACACGAAAGAGAGAAATTGTAAGTAAAGAAGTGGATTCTTTTTTTATCATTTGCATTATTTTGATGAGTTTGAAAACTCGTAATACAAAACAATTGAATACAGTTTGTAGTAATGTAAATATGTTTTGTATGTATAGTACCTAGACACATGTGTAATACGATAATGATAGCCCTCTTCATTTCATACATTGAAGAACCGTGTTAACACATGTAAGTAAACTTTTTAATACACAGTAGCACGTGCACGTACTGCAAATTGGGTACGTGACTTCTGTTAATTACTAATTGTGTTTGTGTTACGTACGTATAAAAGGCATTTTGTAGAGTCAGTTTAATATCACTTTTTAAAAATCGTTGCTCACTATTCACTATGTGTTTAGCATTTTAGCCTGTTTATTGGTTAGGTTAACAGGTTGTGGAACATTCTTTAGCTCAGTTTAAGTCCACCTTACCCTAACCTTACTTGTCCTTCTACCCAAAATGATGGACGTGACAGCATCGAGTCCCACAAGGAATTATCGTATTCAAGTCTCACAGCGCCGATCAGGTCATGACTCGCTAGCAAATCATGATTCCAGATTGTAATTTCAACTCCATCGTCATCTACGTCCTCAAACAACAGGGTTTGATTCCAGATAGGGTTGAAACTTCTTCGACTATAAATACACATTCCCATAAAATAATTATTGTATTAGTAGATCGTAATCACAATACTGAATACTGCATGAATTTATTTATCACTTACCAAATTGATGTCTTCTGTTTTCTCGTTTTATCAGAAAGCAAAGCACTGCAAATAAAGATTCAAGGTTAATGGTATTGTTGGTAAACAATTTGTTTTTTTTTTGGTAATCAGGTCAGTATTGTTACACAGCCAAAGTATTTGTTTATTTTAATGCAATCACAAAATCGTTGTAGTAGGTGCTAGTACAATGCACGCATAACCTAAAACTATATTATACTCGAAAGTCCATTCCGCTCACGGAGTGTGATTTTAACTTAAGGCATAACTCATACAAACTGAACATAACGATACAGTTCGTTCCCCGAAAGTTGTTTAATCACTAATCAGCATTGAATTGATTAATCGCCTATGAAATCTATTCATACGTAGGAACATTATTTGAATCAAAGCAATTAGAATGCATGCTAAAAACAATAAATACAGAGGAAGACAAAGCCATTGAAAAGGTCAACGTTAGATTTGATTTACAAAATGTGACGAGATTGATAGTAGCACTCGCAGTGGCATGCATTGTCAGTTATGAAAAGCCTCACACCAAGCTGAAAGAACAGAGAAATGAAGGATATCCGAGTTTGCTTCCAAAACAACTTACCGAAACCGATCTAAAAAATATATTTTTGTGCAAGAAATGTACACTTGTCTGACCAAAGATTGGCCAAGAGCGGAAGCTTTTTGTCTATAATACAGAAAGAAGGAAGAAAAATAGAAGAGAAATTAACATATTTACATGTATCCACCGATGACAACCTTCATAACCACCAATAAAGTAACCAATCTCAAAGAAGTNACAGAAAGAAGGAAGAAAAATAGAAGAGAAATTAACATATTTACATGTATCCACCGATGACAACCTTCATAACCACCAATAAAGTAACCAATCTCAAAGAAGTTTGCAGAGACAATAAGACTGCTAAATGTAGAGTTCGCTCAAGGAAGATGCAGAACTAACAATTTCATGACTTCTGTTTCCATTTGTGTATGCATCCAGTATAGACTTTCATAACTGCAAAGAATTCTGTCACTTACCATTTCACAAAGGTCGATGGGCTTCCGTTCTTAACCGGAACAAGGTTCTTCGCTTCTTTTACTAATACAGACAAATTGCCTGAATTGTCAAGTCTTTGGTTGCCACTTTAGAGCTATTACTACATCCCCCTTAGGCATATCTTCCATCTGACCAGACTAGTATAAAAATAGAAATAAATATAAATAAAGGTGTCTTTAACTGCCCATTATTTCGGGTCAAAATCGCTAAATAGCTCACCATTTCCTGAAGATTCCACCATCCAGGATTAGGATCATCAAAAACTCTGTCCTTCAAGTTAACAAGCACTTCACCGAGAAACTCGTTTTTGCCGAACATATCACTATGCCACACACTCAACCAGAGTGTTCTATTTTGAAGGTCTGAGAGCGTAAGGGGAAACTGCAAGGATAATGCACAATCGTATCATACATCATAAATTGTGTTGCTATTAAACCAGAATCAAAAACATTATCAGGTTGTTTAAGAAGTAATTTTACCTTAAGGATTTCATCAAAAACGGGATTGAGCGTATTCTTTTTAGTTTTGGTCTTTCTTTTTCCAGCTTTAGATTTATCCGGTAAAAGATACGCTTTGACGTATCTGGAACAAAAACAGATTTATTATCTTAGCAAAGAAAAAAAAATTATAACGTGTGTATGAGAAAATCAAGGAGTGAAAAAATAACTTACGGATCCGAACGATTTCGTTTCGAGTCGCCGGAGGCAAGGTCTCGACAACCAACAACTTTAACTTCTAAGCAGGCTAATTTGTAATTGTACTGTAAGCCGAATTCGACTTGACCTGAAAGATAACAAAATGGAGAAATTGGAAACTTGGAAAGTTATTGCGTGTGAGACACTTGACCAACAAATAAAATGATAAAAGCACCCACCTTTTACGCTTATCGCAGGTTTCATGTCGGGAATAATATTACCCATGGAATCACTTCGATTCTGCAAGAAGGTCGTAACAATAAATCAAAATGACTATTCCAGTAAAATTCCGTATGCATAAAATTGAGAAAAGATTTTTTATTACCTTTAACATTGCTGGATCTTGCGTGAGCACGGGGGTGGATTGACTCAATGTAGCCGGACTAGATTTTTCTTCGGTATCAATACGCTTCGCTTTCATAATTGGTGTGAAACCTGGAGGTCTGTAGCGAGCAGATTTTACTGGGCCGCTTATCGGATAAGACTCTGTTCCTGTTCCCGTCTGAGTAGTGCCCGGCTGCTGCTCGTTTTTCCCAGCAGTCATCACTAAACTATGAGCACGTGAAATT
Organism: Cyphoderus albinus; assembly: GCA_021029165.1. NCBI lineage: Eukaryota > Metazoa > Arthropoda > Collembola > Entomobryomorpha > Paronellidae > Cyphoderus > Cyphoderus albinus. The sequence goes on from VYYJ01001791.1 coordinate 11,683, forward strand.
GCTGGGTTATTGGGTTGGTTGAGCCTTGGCAGGGAGTTACACAAATTGGTCATTCTGGGCAAGGAAGAGCTGGGCTCCTCTTCCTCTTTGTTCTCTTCAATTGGTTGAGACGTAGTCAAATGGTGCAGTGAGGAAGAGCGAAGCATGGACCTATAAAAATGCATTAATATTGCAAAATGTTTAAGATTATGCTGCTGATGATAAAGTACTTTGGTTTAGTGCATGCAAATGAATCACTGTAAGCGCCCACTTCGTAGTAATGAATCAACTGTAATGACTTACTTGTCAGTTCCATAATCAGAACTCGAGATGGAATCTGTGGAACCGACGCTCTGCCTCTTTGCGGCCAGTGCAGACTCAAAACTACCCTTCCAACTGAACCTATCTTCATTCAAGTCTGAACTAACACTTGGAGCACATTTCAGCGTCACGCTATCGTCGTTATTGTCTTCCTCCAAATTCCCCTCGTCTTTCATCCACATGTTAAGACGGTTTCCGATGTGATGCATTACTTTAGCAAGGAGAGCAGGACTGCTTTTAGGCGACACGCCTGATACTGATGTGCCGTCTTGAAGTTGCATTGTCGATTGAAGATTTTCCAACAAATTTGGGTCATCAATGTCCAGATCTCCGAGATCTCCGAGATCATCTAAGTCCACAGGAGTACTCCCTGAAGAATTCACCACTTTGATGAACTTGTACACATCGTCCACATCACTCTCCTCTGAACTCAAGTACTCAACAATGTTTTTAAGGTTATCGGTCTTCATTAGCCTTATCAGCTCACTAAAAAAATAAAATAGTTTTGTATAGTGTCCAATAGAGAAACGTACAACGAAGCGGATTTTTAACATACTTTCCACCTCAAATTGCTCAAGCTCATGACGTTTAAATGCTTTATGCTTTTATGCTTACCTCTCTAAGTAGACTAGTTGCTTATCTTTGATATTTCCGGAAGAAGGTTCCGAGGTTGAAGATGACGCCTGCTGGGAAGCACCCGCATTACCTCCTTCAGCCTTAGATTTTATTAAATTTTTGAAAAGCTGTCTCAGCTTGGACATCATAATGTTGACCTCCTCATCTGAACTCCAGGTAAAGCTATTACTTCTATTAACCTTTATCACAGGTTTCTCATTCCCAGACAGAGGACGACTAGAGGACGACTCTGAAGAATCAGACTTTTTCAGAGCCGCTGGACTCTTGCGTTCATACATGGATGCGGACGAGTCTAGAGTCTTCTCTGCGTTTTCGGTGGTTGCCGGAGAATTTTGAGCAATGGCTGAGGTAATGCTGTTATCATTTATGATGCTTCCTTCACTCCCAGACTTTTTCATTTTTCGCGTTGTCTTTTTAATTGTGTCGAAGCCATCCTGACCAAATCCAAAATTATCCTCTTCATCAGAAACTTTATCGCCAAACTCCTCATCAAAATCTGCCGATCGTCTATGATGTTTCAATACTTTCTTCCTCTTTTCCAAAACACTGTTATCGGAGTCAGACTAAAAATAAAATAAAAATATTATGCACCTTTTATGATAACACAACTGACATTACTGATGCAACCTATGTATCAGTCAACAGAACTCAGAAAGTGATCTTGGCATTGACAGAGGCCTACTAATGCGTAAAATGGCTAAATGGTAAGCTAAATTGTTTAGTATTAAATTATATGCGTAACTTACCTCAGATCCGACAGAGTCAGAGTCGGCGGCGTGCTGATTAATTATTGTACTTTGAATGGGGTTCATCATAGACTGTGGTCCTCCCAAATTATAAAAATATTTTTCTAGCCGAGTTGAAGCCAATTCTGCCGGATCGAGAAGACCTTCCTGCGTACCATTGTCGAAGTCGTCTTCTTGCAACGAAAAACTAGACTCAGAAAACGTATCAGAAAACTCTGACTCCTCATGTGGTAAACTATTTTTGCCCCCAGAGTTGGGATCATTGTAAATGCCAAAGTTAAAATATTTTTCAAGTTCATTTGCGTTGCTTTCGGACTGGCTCAATGATTGGTTCTTTTGGCTTCCTAGACCACTTGTGGATGGTTGGTAAAAGTTGCCACTATTTTCAGCCTCTGACTCTTCACATGATTCTTCGACAATCGTATGAAGAGTCAGGTCCAACGGGGGAGGCAATTTTTTCACGGTTTCTTCAAAGTGCGTGTCATCTTCATCTTCAAACAGAATCTCTTCCACCCAGCTATCTTCATCCGAGGTCACATCAAAACTATCCACTACTCCTGCCGTAGGGGATTCTACCTCAGGTTCAAGTGTTACATCCGGTTTGTCAGCGTCAGCCCCATCCGGAGAAGATCTTGAGGGAATTTGACTGAGCACGTTTTGTAATATCTTTTCCTTGCTTATTGTACCCCTACTGAAGGATTTCCCATGCTTTTTACTTTTCACTCCATTTGCCCCATCTCCACTACCACCACCACCACCTCCTCCTCCACCTTTTGCTTCCTCCATTTTCTTTTCTTTCGCATTCGGAACAATTGCTGGATTTTGTTCGTGGTTGGGTTCGCTTATGACTGTCTTTGGATTGCTTTTCTCCTTCGATTTTGAGCTTTTGTTATCTTTCTCCTCTGAAGACGAATTATCAGGTACTTCCTGTTCTTGTCCTTCTGGACTCTCCCTCCTGTGGTGGGGAGACTTTGTTGCGTTTGGAGCGTATAATGTAGTATTATTATTGCCTAAATGATTATCGGCTTGCATTACCATCTCTTCACGCAAATGATCTTGTTCCACAGGTGTTTCAGGGTGGCACTGATTTGATGTAGTTATCGGAATGTCTGTTAACGTTTCATTTGATTTGCCCAGTTCCTCGGATGAGTCAGCAGCCGAGGATGATGAGCTGCTGCTGCTTGCGTCATTTTTATCTAATTTACGCTTAGAGCCAATTTTTATGCTTGTAGCAGCATCAGCATCCGTTCCCGATATTTGCGATGATGATGAAGCAGTCTTATCGGTTGACGACTTTTTTATGCCTATGATAAGATCTGAGCTAACTTTGTTCACCTTTGTCGCTTTATAACCCACGTTTACTGTCCCATTATTGGACGGTTTATTGCTACTTTGTTCTGCATTATTAGCGGCATTGTCACGGCCAATGGGAGCCAACGATGTTGGTTCTACGCTTCCGCTGATAGCACCAGTTACTACACTATTGCTATCTTGATCACCCACTGTAATATTATTTATTTGTATTTCCGGATCAAGATAAGCAGAACTGTCGTAAAATGATGCAGGGTCACCTTCAAAGTCTGCTGAGGAAGATGGAGTTACAGGCTTTTTAGCTTGACCACGGAATATTACTGTGTTTGCCCCTTCGGATTGCCAATCAGAAGAGTTGTCGTCACTCGTCGACACTTTATCGCTACTTTCATTGACACTCACACTACTGCCAAGTTCTTCCCTTGCCGAGATAAAATTGTCTTTTACTTGGTCAACCAATTTTGTTCTAATTTCGGGCTCGATTGGCTTCTCACTATCTTCATCTGAAGAGTCAGGAAGAAGTGCAGAGGGCTGCTGTATCAAGCTCAACCCGGACAACTGGAGATGAGCATAGGGAATTTGTCGTTTATTAATACTGCCGCCGGGTTTCTTACTGCCTTTGTGAGAGTCAAAGGCTGAGGAATTGCTATTGCCAATGCCTGAGCTACCATTGTCACTTCCAGAGGACGCATTGTGGAGCAGTCCGCTGGACACTATTCCAACGTCCCCACTGATTTCAACGGTTGTTATGTTTTTCTTTCCTCCTGCAGCATTCGGTGCGGAGGAAGTGGGCTCAACTCTGGGCACACTTTTCTTATTTCCATTAACAGACTTATTACTGGTAACAACATCTGCGATACCACGGGAGAGCTCTTCATCATCCTCCAAGTCATCCGAGTTCAATAAAATGCGGCTCTTAAATTTCCCAAAGTTACCGGGATCATTTACCGCAGGGGAAGATGAGGCAGCTGATGTTGATGTGCTGTGCTGCTGCTGCGGAGGGAGTATGGACATTCCAGCAGGACCAGAATCTGGGTGATATAAGGGTCTACTGCTGCCAGAAGGGTCTTTTTCTGAGTGCTCACAGCCACAACTGCTGCTGCTGCTGCTTTCTTCTTGCCCTGTTGCTGGTCCCGTGCGTTTCCCACTGCTGCTTTTACTTTGTCTCTTTTTGTTGCAAGACGGGCTTCTCGTTTGTGCAGCATTCAACAGGTGGTGATGTTGCAGAGTCTCTGCGTCCCTGTCACCGGCGCTTTTGCTTCCACTTGCAGTTCCAACACCTCCACCTCCTTCCCCAGCTTTCGTTCCTCCTCCAAATTTTCGGCTTTTAAATCTGGGACTGGGGCTAGGGCTTTTCCCACAGCTGCTCACTTCAGACTCACTCAAGAATGACTGGTCATTGGCGCACTGCGTTTCCAATGAATTTGGCTGTTCAGGGGAATAGTAATTGTTGAAATACGAGGCTGTTGTTCTGACACTCCTGCCGTTTGTTGGAGACACTGCATTGTTTTGCTCAACACTACTGGGGATTTTGAAATTTGCTTTTAGATTGCCATTGCCACCCGAAGTGTTGTTAATGTGCGTTAAAATATTTTGCTGCTTTTTCTTCACCAATTCCAATCTCTCTAACCTCTCAATATCATTTTGGTTAATTTCGCTAGTGGTGTTGGTCACGGTATTCTGACTTTTCCTTTTAGTGTTACTATTACTGCTATTAGGAGCACTCGCACTATTACTATTAGCCCATGACGGAGATGAAGAAGATGAAGTTCGTGCTTGCAATAATGAAGATTCTTCGTCTTGTTCAGCTTCTTGTTGTTGTACGGATGAATTATTACTTTTTAGAGTTACCAACTTGTTATCCCAAACATTGTTTGAATCACTGCATGAAATGTGAGGAACATCCGTACAATTTTTATTATGAGCAGATTTTGCGTGAGTTCCACCTCTCCTCTCATGTCGAAGGCCCTCTTCAAAGCTGTCTTTTTTGCCTTCTCTTATTTCGTGCTCATGTTTTGGCTCACTTCGAATTTGTTGCTGATGTTGATGTTGCTGTAGCCCACGGCTTGCCGTTGTTATTGTAGCAGTAGTTAGGTCAGTCAACCTACCTTCGTTCTTTTTAAGAAGATTATTATTTTTCTTCAAAGTAGAAGGGCTTGCTACTGCTGCAGTACTGTTACTAGAAGGAATTGTACTGCTGTTCCCTGTCGTGGTCGCTGAAGCAATTCCTTGCACTGATGGTTCTGATGTAGAAATCGTATGAAAACCTTTAGCATCATGAGGATTGACTGAAGAAACCCTTTCTTTCTTAAATGAATCAGCACCAGCAGTAACATGATGAGCCGTTGTAATGTATGCATCACCGCTGCCATTCTTCTTTACATCGTTTTGCAAGGTGTCTTCGTCAAAGTAATCATGATCATGATCATCATTATTAGTAGCATCATGCTCACAAGAACCACCACGATTCCGACCACGTTCAGCAGTGACTTGGTTCTTCTTGTATTGTCTCATACCTCCTCTGCTACTATTCTTCTGCGTAGTATTACCGTGGAAAGAAGTTGCGGTTATAAATGCCTGAGATTGCGAAGGAGTCATTTCAGGCTTTGCCTGCTCAGTTACCTGATTCTCAGTATGACGATACTGTTCAGCACTCTTCCCTGGCTGTGACAAGAATAAGGGTGTTTCATTCACTCCTTCGTTATGAGAAGACTGATGCCTATTGTTGTTACTGACGGAATCTTGATGCATGCCAAAAGTTGTAGCAGAGCCAGCAGCAGCAGCAACTTCACTTGTATTTTCATTGTTATTATTATTGGTCGTTGTGAATTGCTGATGCTGGTGCGATGGGTGAGGCTCTTTAAATAATGCAGAGAACGTTTTCGCTGATGTCGATGAGGAGGACGCTATTGCCTGTTTGACATTTTCTTTCGATTTTGTTAATGGCGAAGTGGACGAAACAGAAGTTGGTGTAGTAGATGCTGTGGGATTGGCATTGGGAATTGAGGCTTGCGATTTTCCATAATGATTCTGCTGATGATGGGAATTGATTAGCGTTCTCGAATTGGGTGAGCGATACGTCGGAATGCCTACAACCATTTTTGGCTCGCTTGAAGAAAATTTCCCTTTGTTTCTCATTGAGCTGTTACTAATATGATTATTACTATTGCTGATATCTCTGGGTGCATCTGAATATTGAGAAGAGGCACCTTCACTAATAATATTATTGTTTCCTTTCGTCGTGGTCTCATTATTATTAGCAAAGGGAGCATACGATGCAACATCTGTTGAAGAAGTAGCAACGCTTGTAATTACTTTGTTTCGATCCGTATCAGTCTGATGCCTAGCGGAGCTTGAAGTTGAAGACGTATTATTATTAGGGTTAGTGAGAGTGCCTAGGGCCTGCGTCGAACTGAATCGAGGGGTAGGATAAAATACAAAATCTGCCTCGCCATCCTCATCTTCGCCAAAATCACTTTCATCAAACGATTTAAACGCGCAATGCCCATCTTCGTCATGGTCAGCCTTGATTGCTGCGTCTCCCTCTTCATTATCAGAGTCCTCATCTTCGTTCAAACTGTCGAATCTCTCTTCTCCGTCATCATCACTCCCTTCATGATCTTCATCCTCTTCCTTTGTCGTAGTAGTCACCAAATGGCGCACGCGCTCAGGCAATGTTTGGTTATGAAACAATTCATACGACTCTTGCAGATTTGTCGAGAAGGAAGAGGACGATGAGGAGGATGTGGAACTCGGGGTGATTCGGTCTGTTTGTAAACGGAACGAGTCTGGAATTGACATTCCCTGTGTGGCTTCGTTATCGTCTCCCATATCCAAATTATCAATGTAGCTGTCCATTCTCCTCTGATTAATACCAGTGACTGATTGAGATAATCCCTTTTTATATTTTATGTTCTTTTGATGATGCAAAGGAAGATGGTAAAAACTCTTGCTCAGCTTTCCCCCTGGCACCACATATTTCTTTGAACTCTCGCTGATCACTTTTGTTTTCGAGGGCAATGTCGCAGAATTAATTTTGTTGCCACTACTCGGCGAGTTAATTAGAATACCACGCTTAGAAGCACTAACTTCGGGCACATCCACTGCGCTGCGAGGAATGTTTGCGTCGGGTGGTGACGACGATCCATTATTAAGTGGCAGCTCATCCGCCACCGAGGTTAGATTTACAGTGATACTTGGGACACCTTCTTTCTGTTGGTACTGTTCTTGTGGCAGGGACTTTGAAGACTCTTCCAGAGACTGTTGAACAGGTGGTTGCTGATGCTGTGTCAATGGCTGTGGACTTATGTACGTGATTACAGACGACGATGGAACGTTGCCAGCGGCAGTATTCGTTCCATTGTAAAATTGTTGCTGTTGTGAGAAAGCAGCTTTCGAATTAGTTCCTTCTTTCCCTACAACTGCGGATGAAGAATCTCGCTTCTTTATGCTAGCAGCAGCCTTAGCGATGTATTTGGCCACAAATCCTTTATATTTTTTACTCTTACTTTTTCCACCTTTTAAAGACGCACCAGTAGCTGCACCAGCTCCTCCAGCGATTGTGCCAGCCGTCCCCTTTCTGATATATTTATGTTGCTGATGATAAGAGTGATAAAGAACGGGCAGATATGAGTTGGCATGAACGTAATGTTGCCTGCCCTTATTTACGAGATATCCGTGCCTGTGCATATTATGATGATGGTGATGAGAGTGATTTCCAGAATTTGATTTCATGCCACTTACGACATTACTTGAATTAGTGCTGCCAGGTTCACTACCAGGCGCAGAATTAACGACGGAGTTATTGTTATTACCATGATTATTATTCACCATTGATCCTCCTTGTGGCCCAGAAAGTTGTTGTTGGTGTTGCTGCTGCTGTTGTTGTAATAATTTACGTTGCTCTGACTCAATTTCCATTGCGATAACGTGTGGCTCAAATCTGACAGCTTTACCACCACCGCCACCATTATTCAGTTTACTATTGAATCCACCACCACCCGAATCTGCGGAATTATTTGCAAGTGCGGATTTAATCTGCTGATGATGGTAGTGGGGTGAAGATAAATGCGAGTGGTCACCTCCTGGGAAATTGTGCATTACGGTCTTGACATCTGAAAACTGCTTGTGAATGGGGGAATGTGATACAGACGCTGATGAAAGGAACGGTTCTTGTTGTTGTTGCAGATCAAACTCATTTACTGACGAGATCATGAAATTGACTCCAGGGTTGTCTGAATTAGAGTAATTAGGTGAAGCAGTTGTTGGCGGGTGACTAATCTGATTTGTACCACTCGTTGACTTTTCACTTTTTATTATACTATCAACGCCATTTATTACCCCACTGCCGTTGTTCATTGCACTAGCGGAATGAAACGCTGAGTCAGTCTTTATTGAAGTATCCTTGGCAAGACTGAATTTAGAACTGAAACCACCAGTGGCATTGAGACTCGTGTTTACTCCTAATGAAATTGGATTAGTAGCGCTACAACTGGATTTGTTTGATGCATTTGTTTTACTAGTCTGTGGTTGGTTATAGTGATCTGGCTCGTTTAGGAAAGTAGTGGATGTCGAAACACCAGTACTGCCCGCTTCAGAAGACGATGCTTTTTTGCTCCCATTTGTCCCTGGTCCAATAAGCGAACTAGTACTTGAACTCATTTCATTTATTTTTGGAGAGTAAAGAGTCGATGTAATTGAGGATGGTGATGATCCCTCTTGTTGCTGTTGAAGTAGTTTCGCTTTCCTTTTCATTCTGGGAGAGGGTATTGGAACAGCAGGAGTGGAGTGATGTACTTGCTGAGGATGCAGCATTTCGTTCGTTGGAGCAATTTGAATACATTTTGAACCATTTGCATTCTCAATGCTGCTGTTGCTGGCGTTGTTGTTCATACTGTTTACGTTACTTCTGCCATTTGCATAACTCCTGTCAACTTGATCTATTGAAAATAAGTTGTCGTGAAGATGTTGATGCGGAAGCCTACCTTTATTGTTACTGCTGCTGTAAGGCTGCGACTTAGAATAGTCAATTTCCATAGTGGGGTAATGTTGATGTTGATGATTAACATTCTTCAGGCTGTCACTAGCAGTTGTGTTGGAGCGTCCAAAACCCAGAACAGATTTTAACTTTGATTTGGATGATGGACGTGCCCTGTCGAGGCTTTTTGTCTTTTGGTAATAAATATCCCTTTCAATGTCCATTTCAACTTCTAAGATGGAAGGACCTGAATCTTTTGTTTTACTACCTTGAGAAAATGCATTATTCTTTGTCTGCGTTTTATCAGAGGAAGATAAGATATTATTATCAGGAGCTGGCTTGTGTCGCCGGATGTACGGATGGGGTAAGGTTGCACTGGAACCTGGACCTGTCATCCCTGCCATTTTAATTGGTAGAATCCTTTCAGTAGCAACATTAGCATTATTATTACTGGTAAATTGTTGATTTGGCACTTGTTCGGAGTAAGAATTGGTGGGTTGAAAGAAGACGTCTAATGTGTCAACGCACGGATAACCTCTGTGAACATCAGTGGAAGAATTGTTTCGTGCAATGTTACTACTAGATTTATTATTACTCTTCTTCATGTAATTTGGCAACTGTTCAGTCTGCATATGTTGAGAAGCTTCTGATACAACAGTATTATCCGTCTTGCTACGTTGACTTATTCCACGTGGGAAAGTGGAACACTGACGGAAATTATTATTTTGAATGGTTGAGTCTTGTTGGTGAAAAATTGATTCTTTCTTTGTAAAGTCTGATGAAATTGTAGAGGAAGGATTTTCTTTGTAGTGGTGGTGGTATTGATATTCACCATCGTCTGCACTGGATCGTCGTGGAGTGCAAGTGATGTGCGTGGAGCTTGGTAGATATTTTCTTTTGGGAAGAGTGTTGCTTTCGCTACTGTGTGTTTTAATAAAATTCTCAATAACCACGTCACTTCCATCCTCAAAATCCGAGCGGAAGAAATTATTTTGCCCTGCCGGGTTACTGGTTGAGTCCCATACATTATATGAGGTTGTTGGTGTCGATAAGGAAGCGCTCGACGTAGCCTTGTTATTATTACTCCGAAAATTTGGCAATGCTGACGAGGTTCCGGCAGGCATGAAATTGAGGTCAGCGGCGGCAGTTGCCTTGTTTCTTATATCCATGTGAGAGTTTATTGAAGAGAAATTGTTTGTGCGTTGCTCTGTATAATGCTTTTGCTGCTGATGATGCGGGTGGTAATGCTGATAATGAGGATATGGTCTTGAAGTAGAGATCTCTCGGTACGACTGAGACCGTTCAATTTTTGATTTCGGAGGGGGTCCCCCTGTCGACGTAAATGTAAAATTGTTTGGACGAGAAGTAAAACTGAGCTCAATGTTGCTGTCATCGTTCACAATTGGCACTCTTGTCACGTTCTTGTTCATATAAACTCCACCGCCAATGTCAGAACTGCGATAGTGGTGGTCCGCTGAGCTACTCCTTCCCAGTAGAGTCGTCTCATTCTTGCTTCTTGGTGGAAACTTGAGAGAAGAATACTTTTCTACGTTTGTCGAACCATCCCCGGCTTCCCGTTCGATTCGAATTATTCTTTCTCTTGGCAAACTGTTGAATTTCAGTGGTGTAGATGAGGAGGTAAAACTAAGGGAAATTGGAGAGTTGCTGTTAACAATGGCACTTGTTGTGGAGGTGGGACCAGTTTTGGACACTGCTCCTAATGTATTGGCATCCATGCTTGACGAACCGCCACTGCCTGGCTCAATATTTTCTTTCATGAGAACACAATAAGTTCTCAAAGGAGAAAATTTTCGACTGTCATAGGCATTTAGGCTTATGGAACGTTTGTTATTTCTTGACTTTCTCTCTGGCTTTGGTGGGGCTTCATTGAGCATTTCATGATCATGTCTTCTCCGATAAACATATTCACTTGCGGGCAAGTATGGATTCGTTGTGGACGAAATTGTTGCATAATGATAACTTGACCTAGGATGTTCGGCATTGCTGTGTCGTCTGTAAACCGTCGTTGATGGTGATGAAGTTGACGAGAAACCAGTGGGGCGTTTTTGTTCATCATACTTTGAAGATTCATTGATTTCCGTGTCGGAGAGAGATGAATATTGGTTCATTTTTAGGGTACAGTCGTAGTCCATGCTTTCACCCAGACTTCTCTCACAACTTGACCGGTTCGAATTTGTTCGAAACGCGACAAGTGTTGAAGGTTTTGTAGGTGCTGGTGCTGTGTTAATGAGTTTCGGTGTGGGTTTTAGGATCTTATTTCGATTGATGATGTTCGTTGATTTGTTTTCCAAGACACCCTTGGCACCAGAAGAAGATGAGCAAGTGCTCCCTTCGGATATTGTTGCTGGAGAGGATGTAGCAATAATTTTTCTGAAATTTCTCGGTGTTGAACTAGGGTCTGAAGAAGAGTTCTCAAGTTCATAGTCCTATTGAAATCAAATTTCATATACAAATAAACAAGCGTTATATCACCATCTGGAGTTATAGAAAGAAATATTGCTATGTAAAGATAACTGTACATAAATAGTAATTAGAACGTACGTAGTAATCCCAGAAAGTTTCTTCGATAAAGTTAACGGAAGCGGATGGAGAAGGTGGATTGTTAACCTGGGATGGGTTGTAGGGATGAAGAGTAGTTTGGAAAGACCGGTGCCGCTTGATATCTATATAGAAATAAAGATTTAAAAATTAATCTCTCTAAAAAATACAAAAGAGAAAATTTCAATTTGTATACGTTTTTTATTATTATTATTTGTTCTTTGCAAGAGAGACTCGCGTTTTGCCGTTTTATATTAAGATTTATGAAGACAGAGTGCAGATAATTTTTTAAAGCTTAATGAAAAAGTTCAAAAATCACAAATGTACCTATGTGCTTTTGAATCTGATGAAACTGTATAATAAATAGTTTTGTCCTGGTTAAATTCGCATTTAGATGAGTAGCATGCGAAACTGATAAGACGTGAACTCATCTTTCATTGTGCCATGCCACCGGCAGCGTAACAGTAAACTACAAGAAAAGAGATGGAAGTCAAGAGCGAGCTGTGTACGCCTCATCTCGTCTCAGATTTCCTCTCGTCAGTCATTCTATCATGATTCATGACGTATGTAATTTCGAGCTCACATTTACTGCTCACTTGATCTTTCATAATCCTTTTTCACTTCACCATTCATCTCGAACCTAATTAAAAGCACGATGGCATTTAATTCAATACGATTATAATTTTCCAGAAGCAAGTTCAAGTCCAAAAAGTCACGTTTTATATGAAAATGACTGTCACTTTCTTACTAAGAGTTTTATATGTCGTTTCTCTTTCTCGCATGAAAAATATGATGGAGAGTTTGGTGTTATGTTTACTTACTGACTCAACGGATTTTTCCTAACGTAAAGTAAACCATTTTATTCGTGCGCATATCCCACACAGACTCACCAGATACTCGCTTACAGGGTTAAATGAATGACGCAAATCGTCCCTCTAGCAAAATGTACCAAAATAATTCACACACACACAGTAAATAAATAAAGTTGCTCGGGTTGTTCATCATCCTGAACACAACACTCAAGTCGCTCTGTTTCAGTTAGTCCGTCACACGAGAATAAGAAAGAACACAGAACGATCTTGAACAAACACAATCTACTTTGTAAAATTTGATGCGGAGCTATTCCATAATCTCCATCCCACTGAGACAACAACTATTCACCGACTGAACGAAAATGTTCTCCACCAGAGTTTTAAAATAGGTTTTCTTTTCTTTTTTATCTCCAACATCTCATGTAAACGTTTTTAGGTAAGTTTCTATTAATATTATTAAGTAACATTTTTTACATTTTGATTTTATTTGTACATGTACATAACACCATTGCAGGCACAAAATAAAAATTTGTGCATCCGCCTAGTGTAATACTTCAGGATTATGAAGACCATTAAAGAAATTTTCCTCTTTTATCCTCCCTCTCTTTTATTTCTCGTGGTAATAATCTTCACAAAATCCAAAAATATTCGTGTAATGATGATAAAAATAAAAATAATCACAGGCAACAAAACAACCTCCTCATCTGAACACATTCAAGACTTTGGCTAACGAGTGTGGTAAAAGAACCGATGGATGGATGGATTGCTTCAATACAACGGATTTATGATTTTTGGAATGATACAGAAAATAAAGAAAAGCCTACTCCGAAGATTATTAAGATGATGACTACTTACTTACGTATAAAGATGAATACTGCAGAGTCCACACTCAAGTGCATTATTACCTCCGCCACCAACACCATGAATAGGAAGATAAGAGTATATTTTGTGGGGGAGATGTCCTTATATATCAAAAAGCAAGCAGAAAGTACTTAACTGCATTTTTAAGCGACCATCATGAAGACCAAATAAGTCAACTATGAGTTTGTCTTTAATAAGGTTCTTCTTCCACAAATAGAAAACAACGTAACTGTTACTTTTAGTAAAGCCATCTCTCAACTCTCCGTCAACTATAATCATCTACAACATCTTCACATTGTCATTCATCATCTCATCATCCAAAAAATACTTGTAAGGTTCTCCTGTGGTTCATCATCATCTTTGATGGAAAAAATCGACCTTATTCTTGGTACACAATCAACGTAACTTGTTGTACGAAGCGGTGGAAAACGTAATCATTAAAAAATATGCCAAAATGTTGCTCGGTAAATGTATAATGACAAACAACGTCGAATCATCATGGCTGGACACAATCATTATTAAGCAAGCATCATTCTGAGAAGTCAAAATCCCTCAAAGGGGCAACAAGGGTTTACACGTTCTGTTTGTTAGACAAAATTTGGAAATTTACTGTCGAAATCATCAGCGCTAAATTGTCTTCGCAGAAATTGCATACCTGTAACTAGTAAACGAGTGACCACCCATACCGTGGACTCTTTTGAGAAACATGTCTTCATGTCTTGTGAACTTTGAATCTGTTGAATCTTTTCAGCTTTCTGTTTTATGAGGAACTAAAACGTAGTCACTAAATTTTTAAATTTCAACAGAGTCCAATACGCCTTTTACGAATTACCTAATTTGCAACTAGAAATTAGATTTTACATTTACAACCGAAAATACAATAATCATTATTATTTTATTATTTTTAAGCCACAAAATAATAACGACTAGAAAATAAAAGTGACACGTACAGGATGTTGATGTCAATAAAATCTTTTATGAATGTGTGCTTTGATGACAACGATGACAGATAGACAGAATAAGAGGTGTAGGCCATGAATATTTCAAAGGAACAATAAAATCAAAGAAATATTCACACAATATGTTCAACAGTTGAACATCATGCTGAAGACAGTACTACAAGTGTACACAAATAAATATTGCATTTTACATTTCCACTTAACATTCGTACAATCAATTTTATCTTTGTGTACATTTTGTGTCCTATGAATTTCGACGGTAATAACTCCAATTGTTCATTTTCCCGTGAAGTCAAAATAAAGAACATGGAAATTGTCTTGGATAATACGATGGTTGAGCAATTTTGGCATTGTGAGACCACTTGGAACTGTAATTTGCAAAAGCATTTACTTAGCATTTTTCACATTGTCCAACACTCAAATTTGACACAGTCTAACAGGAGACAATGTACAACATTGTTTTCTCATAGTTTAAAACAGCTTAGACTCGTGTTTTATGGAGTTACTGAAAGCATGCCGCTTTTCTGTGTCCACATTTGCATGATTATAAAAGCACTAAAGGAATTCTCAAGGTTGTGTTGTGTGTGAGGAAAGAAAGGAAAGGAATCATTAAATTGCACCCGAAGGAAACCAAAAGAACAGATTAATATGTGACTGTGGGAGGAATAATTAGTCGCTATAAATAAACTTGGTTTGGTGGTAAAGCAAAAAGTAGAAAAAATACATACACAATGTTTTCTTACGGTGTGGTTACTGCTTTTTTGCTTATTTGCTAATAATTTGCAAAGCAATAATAATAAAAGTAATAGTCTCTAACGACCAAAAAGAGAATTCTCCAGAGGAGATCAAAAACAGTACCCACGGGATAGAACTTTGTACAACACTATAGCGTTTTGAGAATTACTGACTTAACTGACATACTATGTGCTTAACAACACACAGTTTTAAATTCCTGATCCAGTTTTCTTCACAAACGCGTTAACGTCGCAAATTCCTCGGCTTACCACAAATTATAAAGTTGCCTCAATCTTTCGGCTTTTCTTTTGTTATAATGATCATAAGTATAAAATGCATAAAATTTTTTACTTAAACAAAAAATGTTTGCTACAATTTCAAAACTTTAGAGCAATTTATCATGGTCTGCTGTTCAACTAATTAATACATTTTACATGAAGCGCAAT